>JAJPUD010013261.1:22887-45153 GCA_023553655.1 Myrmecobius fasciatus | reverse complement strand
TCCAAGTTCCTGTGCCTTTTGGAATATCTGGTTCCAGGCCCTTCAATTTTTTAATGTGGAGGCTGACAGATCTTGTGTGATTCTAATTACAATTCCTCAGTATTTGAATTGTTTGTTTGTTTGTTTTTTGTAGCTTCTAGCAATATCTTTTCCTTGGTGTGATAGTCCTGAAATTTAGCCACGTTATTCCTTGTCAATTTAATTTTGGGGTCTCTTTCAGCAGGTGACCAGTGAATTTTTTTTTTTTTTTTGCTGAGGCAATTGAGGTTAAGTGACTTGCCCAGGGTCACACAACTAGGGAATGTTAAGTGTCTGAGACCAATTTGAACTCCGGTCCTCCTGATTTCAGGGCTGGTGCTCTATCCACAGCACCACCAAGCTGCCCCTCAGTGAATTTTTTCAATGGTCATTTTGCCTTCTGATTCTAAAACATCAGGGCACTTTTCTTTCAAGATTTCCTGGAAGATAGTATTTAGATTCTTTTTTTCATGATGCCTTTCAGGAAAGTCTAATAATCCTTAGATTGTCTCTCCTAGATCTATTTTCCAAGTCAGTTCTTTTTTCCTAGGAGATTTTTCATATTTTCTTCTATTTTTTCATTTTTTTATTTTTGTTTGACTGATTCTTGAAGTCTTATTGAGTCATTCACTTCCATTTGTTCAATTCTAATTTTTAATGTATTATTTTCTTCATTTATCTCTTTTAGCTCCTTTTGTAACTGACCAATTTGTTCATTGCATACTTTTTCCATTTCACCAATTTTGTTTTTCAGTGAATTGATGTCTTTTTCATATTTCTTTTGTAGACCATTATATACTTTTCCCATTCCTTCTTGCAATGATCTCATTTCATTTCCCCATTTTTCATCTAACTCTCTTTTGAGATTCTTTATGCAATCTTCCAGGAAAGCCTTGTGAAATGGGGACTGGCTCATGTCACCCTTTGTGGCTTCCTCTGGACTTGCTTTACCTTTATGAATCACAGGATCTGGAGTCTGTTCTTCTTGCTCTCCATAAAAGCTGTCTATGGTGAGAGTTCTTTTCTGTTTTTTATTCATTTTTTTTTTTTTTAAAGTTTGAGGTCTGTTTAAAGCAGAGAAGTGGCAGTTGTGGTAATTTGCCCTGGGGCAATTCAGCTGATTGACTTTCAGTGCTGGGCTCTTCCAGGCTAGGACCAGTGTTTGCAGTGGGTTACAATCTACCTTTTACAAAAGGCAGATCTGCCAAAGCACCTGCTCATATAATCAGGGCAGGGTGTCCCAAGAGCCTCAGGTAGACTTCCCAGGTGCTTAGAACCTGCCGCATTGAGTCCCACCTGGCTTGTTGCCCTTTCCCACAACTGTACCTGAGATAGGCAAACTTCCTGACCCCCTGCCCGACTGAAACAGATCTGCTATGGTGCTCTTTGAAGGAAACTTTAGTTGGAAATGCGTTGTACTCCAAATATTTGGAGGCAAATAGAAATTCCATTTAAAATAAGTATTTGGAAATCTATCTGCCAAGGCAATGTCAAGAAATATATGAGCAAAACTACACAAAGTCTGATCTAAACAATTGAAAAAATATCAGGTGCTCTTGGATAGGTCTAATGAATATAATAAAGATGACAATACTACCTAAACTAATCTTTTTATATATATGGCATATATGATTCTGGTTTTTAATCCAGTCTGCTATCCTCTTCCATTTTATGGAAGAGTTCACTCTATTCACATTCATGGTTAAAACTACTAATTCTGTATTTCTTGTCTTATTAACCCCAAATTTATAATTTTCTCTTTCCTTTTCCCCTTTCCCTCCTTTCCAGTATTTTACTTATGAGCACTACTTACTTCAAGCAGTCCTCCCTCTTTGGAGTCCCTCCCCCTTTTTTATACCTTTCCCCTACTATTTCTCTTTTCTCTCTTTTTTTTAGCCTATTCCTTCCATTTTTGCCTTTCCCCTCCCACTTTTCTATAAGGTGAGAGTAGTTTCTCTGCAAAACCAAATATGTCTAATATTTTCTCTTTGAACCACATCTGATGAGAATAAGATTCACACAATGTTCATCTCCCTCCCTTGTTTCCCTCAATTATAGTAGGTTTTCTTTGCCTCTTCCTAAGATGTAATTTCCCTCATTTTCCCTCCACTTTCCCTTTTTTCCAGTATATCCCTTTTCCACCTCTAGTTTTTTATATTATAGCAGTAAAATCAAATTATTCATGCACTCTCTATGTATACCCATAACAGAAATACAGTTCTTGAGATCTTTTCTTTTTACCTTTGTATGCTTCATTTGACTTCTATATTTGGAGGTCAAATTTTTGGTTTAGCTCTGTTCTCTTCATCAGAAATGAATGGAATTCACCCATTTTATTGAATGTTCATCTTCCCTGAAAGAAAATTCTCAGTTTAGTGGGATAGTTGATTTTTGGCTGCATTCCAAGCCTTTCAGTTTATCAGATTCCAGGCTCTTTGAATCTTTAAGGTGGAAGCTACTAGGCCCTGGGTAATCTTTACTGTGGCTGCTCAGTATTCGATTTTTTTTGTCTGCTTGTAATATTTTTTCCTTAGTCCAATAATTCTGAAATTTAGCCATGATATTCCTTGGAGCTTTAATTTGGGGTCTCTTTCAGTAGGTATTCAGTGAATTCTTTCAATGGCTATTTTATCTTCTGATTCTATGACATCCAGGCAGTTCTCTTTCATGATTTCTTGGAAAATAGTGTCTAGGCTCTTTTGTTTTCATCATGATTTTCTGGAAGTCCAATAATGTTTAGATTGTCTCTCCTAGGTCTATTTTTTGGGTCATTTTTTCCCCACGCAGGTATTTTACTTTTTTTCCCCTACTTTTTCTTTCTTTCTTTCTTTCTTTCTTTCTTTCTTTCTTTCTTTCTTTTTTGGTTTTGCTTGACTGATTCTTGATGTCTCATCGAGTCATTCATTTCTATTTGTTCAGTTCTGATTTTTAGTGAATTGGGTTTTTTTCATTTACATTTTTACTTCTTTTTGTATTTGTCCAATTGAAATTTTAAATGAGTTCTTTTGTTCTATGAATTTTTTTCCATTTCACAAATTCTGTTTTTAAGGAGCTATTTTTTTTTTCCATTTCAGAAATTCTGTTTTTTAAGGAATTATTTTCTTTTTCCATTTCACAGATTCTGTTTTTCAGGGGGTTGTTTTCTTTTTCAAATTTATTTTATAAGGACTTACATGCTTTTTCCATTTCACTATTTTGTAGTGCATTTTCTACAGATAATTTGTGTTGTCTTTTCCAAACCCTTTTATAAAGATCTCATTTCCTTTCCCCATTTTTCTTCCAGCTCTCTTTTAAGAGCTTTTATAGTTTCTTCTAGTAGAACTTTGTGTGATGGGGGGCAATTTGTATCACCCTTTGGGGCTTCATCTGGAGATGATCTGTTTTTAGTCTCCTCAGGGTTTGAAATCCGTTCTTCTCTTTCACCATAAAAACTATCTATGGTCAGAGCTCTCTTTGCTTTTTTACTTATTTTAAAAATGCAGTTAAAGTTAAAGTCTGCATTTAGGGCAATGGAGGTTATCCAAGCTTCCTCTACAAGCAGCAGTGGTTGGGCTGAGTTAGTGCTGACTCTCTCCCAGTGTTGGGTGAGCATGGGCAAGTCCTGTGAGACTCTGGCGTTTTGGGCTTCACTATTTACCTTTTGTGTTTGTATTGGATGTTTTGTAACTTCTCTGCTGACCTACTGGCTTGCAGTCAGGACAGAATAGCCAACACTACTGTAGATTCCTCCCTGTAGATTCTGGGCCATGTGAAGTTCACACCATTCTGGGGAGTCCACACTGCCCAGTGTCTGCACTGCCACACTGGTGTCTGTGTTGGGCCTGCTTGTGCTTGGCCTGCCTCCCTCCTTGCCCAATTGAAACAGACCTTTTCTGGTGATCTTTGAAATTATTTTCTGCTGGTAATTTGTTACACTCCCAATATTAGTGGATTCTGCCAGTCCAGAGCTAATTCAGAGGCTGGATTTAGTATGTAGTCTGAGGGTAGTAGGAGAAAATCAGAAAGAAACATGTGTCCTCTTCACCATCTTGGCTCCACTCCCCATTGATTTGATTTTTCTTGTGTGGCATGATAATTGTATAAATATGTATTCATATATTGGATTTTACATATATTGCTACCATGATTAACATTGGACTACTTGCCATCTAGGAGAAGGTGTGGGGGAAAGGGAGGAAAATTGGAACCTAAGGTTTTGCAAGAAATTGTCCACACATATGTTTTGAAAAATAGAAAGCTTTAATAAAAAAAATTAGTTTCAGACTAGAAAGGGTACAGCAAAGTCTCCGAGAAAGAACTAGAACCAAAGATCAAAGGGAAAAAATTAAGACTGCCTAAGTACTATAAATCAGTCTTAATATCCTTTTTATAATTAATATAGCTGATACTAGTGCTTATGGAGCATTGTTAAATCATTTTCCATTTGTGAATTAGAAGTTATTTAAAAAGAGGAACATGTCAAACAATACTAACAAAGGATTCAAAAGGATATCCATGAAGTATATGTAATAAGGAATTCTTTCCCAGATCCTTCACTCGCTTTGGTTTCAAATAACTTAACTATATCTAGAGGCTAGTGATTCACTGTAAGCTACGCATATCTATAAATGTCTCTCTTTCTCTCCTTCCCTTCCTCCCTTCCTCTCTCTGTGTCTCTTTCTGTCTCTCTCAATCTCTCTCTTCCTTTATCTAAATTCAAATAATTCTCAAACATTTATTCCAGCACTTAACATATGTAAAACTAGGACTACTGAGTGCAAAGTTTATCTTCATATGATGGGGAATAATGCTAGCAGTGAAAGAAAAGAAGGAAAAAGGAGGAGGGTCATAATTTGTAGGATGTGATAGTAGATAGAACCAAGCCTTGTTACTAACTATGCCGAATTGGGTTTCTTCCTCTTTATTGGGAGAAGGAGGACAAGGCTAAAATTGTCTGGGTTCATGGAACATGCTTCCTTCTCTGATATAAATAAATTCCTTAGTGAATTTTTGGGTGTGCTCATCAACCATGGTGAAAAAAAGCATAACATTCATCATAAAAGCAGTAGCAGAAGTCAAAAATTGCCACATCTATTTCCATAGGGGAAAGCTTGGAAGCAAAATAAAGGAATACGCAGTGCTTTTGCACATGATCCCCAGTTGAAAGATAAATTTCCCATACCAAATGGTCTTAATTCCTCTCCATCTAGTAATTTTCTCTCCTTAGTATTCACAAAGAAGCCCTCCAAGAAATACCAGTTCTGCCGTGTCTCTAGCTGATGGACTTTTGGGTTGGTATAAGATATAGGGAGGAAACATAAGTAAATATTATCTTGATTTTCAGTGGTAGAGATAGATCCTGGAAATTATGCCAAAAGAACTATGGATTCAATAAGGACAAGTCAGACTAAGCTAATCTCATTCCCCGCTCCTGCTTTTTTTTTTTTTTTTAGCAGAGTTACTAGAATGGTTCAGAAATATATTTGACAAAATTCATTTTTAGCTACTATGTGGATTTAATGCCAATAAAATTAAATGTCTTGATAACTGATCAAATAACACACAAAGATTAACTAATATTTAACATTAAGGATATTTTACAGGTCAATCTTTTCCACTCCGTTCTTTTTTCCCCCTTTTAATGATCAGTGACTTGAATAAAAATATAAATGTCATGCTTTTAAAAATTTGTTGATTCTCAAGATAACTAATAAAATTATTAATAGATTCAGAATTAGAAAAACCTCAGTGGACTGAAAGATTTGGTGGACTTGGTAAGAAAAAAAATCAAAAATAAATGTTCATTCCTGCAATTTGGTTAAAAAAAAACACCTGTGTTTGAGAATAGCATAAATAAAGGATGGGAAAGATTCAGACAGACACAAGTTCAATGAGAAAAGAATTAGGGGTTTTACTTGACTGCAAACTCAATGTGAACCAACACTATAATGCTGGCTGCCAATAAAGTTAATGCAAGCTTAGGAAACACTGACGAAAGGTAAAAATCAAGAAAGGTAATAGTCCCCTATATCCTGTAGTCAAACAACATGTGCAGTACTCTATATAATTCTGATAATTGTATTTTAAGAGGAACATTAATAATTTAAAGTTATTCCTGAGAAGTATGAACAGTATATAAAGGAGATTTGAACTTATGATCTAGAAAGAATAATTGAGCTGAATTAAGGATGTTCAAACTGAAGAAAAGATGTGGCAATAATATACTTGTCCTCCAACCTTTGCAAGAGGAAATGGTACTAACTTTATTCTCTCTGATTCATTAAGGCAGAATAAGGAAATACAGAAAGATGTTCTACAGAAACAAAATGGAATGAGCCACCTTAAAGTTTTATTTTTGTAATAAATTGTTTAGGTGGTGAGTTTCTAAAGATGCCTATAGAGGTATATTCAGTCATCCATGGCTTATAATATTGCTTTTTGATATTAGAAGAAAACAGCAGATATTGTGATCAATAAATTATCTAACCAAATTTGGGGTGATAGGTCGAAGAGGGGTTGTAAATTGGTGGGTAATCTACTTACCTGTCCTACTTACCTGTGTATTTAAAGAGTCCAGGTATCATTAATCTTGTCCAGGGATACAATAGAAGTTGCTGTGAGATTCAAAAATAAAAATATAAATTTTACCCCATTATGATTATAAATGTTAGCTATCATATTATACTCACATCATCATTATATGTAATGGATTAGATGTCTAAATTTCATGCACAATGTAGGACATATATGCATCTTGATGGCACACAACAATAACCATCAATTAAAAAATGCTGTTGCATAGCTAATAGAAACAAGATATAGCTAATAGAAATAATATTAGGTCCATATATTAGTGATACATGCATAGACATTAGCATATTTTAAATATACTAATTTATATATAATATAATTAAATGTTACAAAAGAATGAAATAAAAGACATATGTAACTTCTATTTGTTCCTCACACTAGCACAGAAATAAAAAGGATGACAAAATAAGAATAAATATAATTGAAAAAACTACAACTGCCATAAATTAATTTCAACATATGCCAAAATATATGATCATTTGCAAAGCATACTTTGTGTTAATATGCCATCTATCTACATATTTAACCATTTCTTTACTTCCTCTGTAACAACATAAATTAGCCCAATGGCAGGCTGGAAAATTCTAGTTTTTTGATGAGCTGTTGATCTTTCTATATTTAAATTTGAGTTAATTCATGGTAAAAATGTGTAGTTTAACCTGTAACTGTGTTTTCTTTCCCTTGAGTTTGTTGAAGGCCCTGGCTGACTATTAGCAATTTGAAGAGCTATATTTCTATTCTATAAATATCCCAGTTGAAGTTCTAGGCAACAAATGGTTTGGATCTTTGAACTTAGGGGCTAAAGTATGAGTTAAGGTTTTACAGTATCTTCTTCACTTAGAAAAACAAACTAACAAATCTCACCTTCAGAGTTATTATCTGTCCCAAACAGTTTTCTACCACAAGGGCAAAAATCTGTTTTCTTCACCTTCCCCTTGACTAGTTGTCTATTATTTCTTTCTTATAATTTGCCAGGGACCCAAATGTTTCCACTATGGGCAAAAGTTGTTATAATGAATTGTTTTTATAATAAACACAATAACTGATGTTATGTTCTGTAAATGGGAAGGTCATTCATTCTTTCAACTACTTCTTATGGAATAGTTTTCTATTATTTTGCAAATTTGTATGTTCTTTAAGCACCAAAGGCTCTTAGCAAGACTGTCACCTTGACAGTTTTCTTGGCAATGCAATTGAAAATTATATAATCATTTGTTTATGTCAGAACAATTATAAGTTGGAGTCATTGACAGGTGGTAGACTTCTTCCAGATGATCTCACAGTTTAGAGATATACTGGGCTTTAGTATTTGGATCTATTCAGCTTTCTATGATGCTAAAAACTCAAAAAATAAGAGACATGGTTTTTACACAGACATTTACAAGTATACCACCAATTTTGCATATTCCAGATTTTTAATTGCCAGTACTTTGGAAAAAATGAAATTCTTTTCAATTAATGATGGCACTCAAGAGATAATAATGAATCTGAACCTACCAAAGCTACAATATTCATTTTTCTATTATTAACACTTTCTTTAGAAAATATCAAGAATAAAATGATATATTCTAAATATGAGTTGGCTTTGCCATTCAATCCATTAGGCTCCACATATTTTCAAGCTACACACTCATGCACTTCAAGAGTAAAGGAAATGGTCTCCATTTTCAATAGAAAAGGTCTAGTTACCATTCTTATAGACCAAACAACTATCTCATGCTGTATGGATTTGGTCCTTCAGTCATGAAACCTATTTCTCAGAATGTGATCATTAATTTTTAATGGTCAAATGATAAATTAAGGCAATTTATGCATCCTAGAAACACAAACAGTAAAATAAAAAGCTTCTTGACAAGCTACAGTATTGTTTCAGTTTGGGTTGACTCTTCTTTCCATCCACCACACCATTCCTCCAAGTTAATCTGGGAGTAGGAAGATGAAAAAAGAATGAATTGGACAAGAATTAGGACCTGCATAGATTCCTTCAGCAAGTGCTATAAGAAAGCAAAGAAGATGATAAGTGAATATGATGGCTATATTCTTGCCAGCAGGCAAAAATACTCCAGTTTAGTCCTCATTATAATGTCTCAGAATCATCCGCTTTTTGATTCTGTATATATTCTGCTCCTGTATCCCTCATAGGTCTCCAGGTTTCTTAGCTTATACTACCTCCAAATCAATTTAAGTCAAAAGAAAATTTCATGGAGTAATCTGTTATTTTTGTCCCACCATTCAATTAAAAGAGTGATTGAATAAAAAGGCATTTTACCTGTTTCTACTTGGGCGGAAATCATCCAATGGAAACCTGAGTTCAAGTATCAATTTCTCTTTTGCTACAAATTTGGTGGGGGTAGGGGGGAGAGCATGGGGAGAGATTATTTGGAAAGCTCCTAGTTAGCTTAAAGAGTCATGGAATCCAAAACTAAATGATTCTTAGGAAATGTAAATCTGAATGCATAATTGTCTTGTTTTTCTATTCTTTTTCACTCTGGTCACTTATACTATGTCTTATAAAATTGAATTACTTTAAAAATGGTCAAATAGAAGCGGAAAGCTACTTGTTGAAGATATTGTGGAGAGAATTGAGACAAGAATTAGGGGCAAATTAAGTGACTTTTAAGAGTCCTTCTAATTCTGTAATTATATGTATCATAATTCAAATAAGTTCCCAATGAAATATTCTATTTTTTATATTCACTTGTCTCTTATCAAAGTTAGATTTCCTTAAAAAAGAGATATACTGTATCATGATTCCTATGATGAATTCTTAATCTTTTTTTCCTAGTATGTTCTGAGCATTATGCATGCTTTATATATACCTATCACACTTTATCCTGTCCATTTGAAAGGAAATGACCTGATCCATATTCTTTGCAATAAACAAAGGCAGATAACATCTTAATGCTTAACATAGCTATTGTCACTTGTTTGTCACAAAAACAACATATTTGTTACATGGAATAAACATACATTCATCCCACAAATTATGATAATATAGGTTTAGATAATATTCCAGTATATACTCCTTTCCTTCACCCCCCCATTTCTAACATCCAAAACAGACCAGCAAAAATTATCCTTTGAAAGTGTAATTTTTTGCAATGACAAACTTGCCTTTTAGTGAGAAGAATTTTTATCAAAAATACAGATTAACTATTGTTGCCTCCTTTGCTCTCTAAAGGAGCAGAGATTGTTCCTCCTCCACATATTCTTCACTAGCTTCCAGTAAAGAGAGATATCCCAGGAAATTTTCTTCAGTTCAAAAATACTGTTGACATGCAGAAATGTAGTTCAGAGAGAGGAAAATGCAAGCATCATGTCCATTGTCTAACTCCCATAGAATAACTCTCAGAGGAGATATTGTTAAATGAATGTTTTATAAGCATGAGGTTACAAGTCAAGAAAAAGAGCAGGTGTAAAAGAGGAAACTAAAACAATTGAAGTTATTGATAAAGAGAACTCTTTTTTAATAGAGTAAAGGAGTTCACAGAAAATTTAACTAATAAAATGGAGAACTAGGATGTTTCTTGAATTTTTGCTTTTCTAGATAGTTTTAAAGTTAAATTTGAATTATACATTATATATATGTAAACTTTTATATATATATTTAAAAAAACTTAGAGACAATGAAATGTAATGAAAATATAGTGAAAGAATGTAATAAGATTGATTTCTAAAATAGTAGTTAATAATCAAAATATTGGCAGTTTAATTGGTGCTGTTTATGAGAATATCACTATGGAGAATTTTCAATTCACATTGATACTTCCTGCAACAGTCACTATTAACAGATTTTTTTAAAATAATAAAATATGGGAGATGGCAGCATGAGAGGTAACTCAGTGACAATTCTCCCTCTGTTAACTAAAAAGCCCACAAATAAGATAGAATCAGCAAAGAAAACTAAGAGAAGAGCACCATGAGTAACATGCTGTTAAATTAGTATGCTGCCAACCTCAGAAAAAATACCTACAAACTAATTTAATAGTGTATCAGTCCTATCTCACTTTTCCCCATTTTCAAATCAGCTCTACACCATCCTTGGTACCCAGTCTTCGGCATTAGCCACTTAATATCAATCTAAGAATATAATGCTCCAAGTACATGTCAGTGACTTTCAGTTAGATCAGCCCAAAAATTTAAGAAGAACTGAGTACTGAAAAGCAAACTAGTTTCTTGAAGTTTTAAAAATTGTGTGATCTGTAATACTCTTTGTCTTCTTTTTCGTTATTCCTCTACCACTACTACTGGATTGCAGGTAATTAATATTTTATTTGTTTCATAGATTAATATGGCCAAAAATCTGTGCATTGTCAGGTGACTAATCTACTAGTTACATACTTTTCCATAATTACGTAAGTACCCTGAAAACAGACTCATTCTAATTGCAGGTACCATATTCAAAGCTTCTTCAGTTGAAAAATATTGAGTTATTCCCATTTTAGAATGAGCTATCTGTAGGTCCTTATGGAAGTTTGTATCAAATAGATTTTATCAGTGTGTCATCTCTACAGTCATAGAACCTAATTAGGGACTGCTGCATTATTCTACAACACAAGTTTTTCAGAGCTGAACTAGAGAAGTTGTTCAGTCAAATCAATTAATAGGCATTCATTAAAAGTACTTACAATATTCCAGGCCCTATTTTAAGTTTTGGAAATACAAATATAAAAAAGAAAGACCGTTTTTTCCTTCTCTCAAGAAATATACATTCTAATGGGGGAAGACTACACATAATAGAAAGATTAAAACCAGAGAGAGAATGGAAATGTGAATGAACAAGGTATTCACAAGGGGAAACACTAAAGGAAATTTTCTTTTTTTTTTAAGGATTGCACATTTTTTTTATTAAACATGGTAGAAATATATGTTAAATCCAATATATGAATACACATATAAGAAAAAACAAATAAAACCAGAAAAAAGTAGGAAAATGAAATGCAAGCAAACAACAACAAAAAGAATGAAAATGCTATGTTGTGAACCACACTCAGTTTCCACAGTCCTCTCTCTGAGTGTAGATAGCTCTCTTAATTGCAAGATCATTGGAACTGGTCTGAATCATCTCATTGTTGAAGAGAGCGACATGCAGAAGAATTGATCATCATATAATCTGATTGTTGCTGTGTACATTGATCTCCTGGTTCTTCTCATTTCACTTAGCATAAGTTCATGTAAGTCTCTCCAGGCCTCTCTAAAACCATCCTGCTGATCATTTCTTACAGAACAACAATATTCCATAACATTAATCTACCATAATTTATTCAGCCATTCTCCAACTGATGGGCATCCACTCAGTTTCCAGTTTCTTGCCACTACAAAAAGGGCTGCCACAAACATTCTTGCACTTGTGGGTCCCTTTCCCTCCTTTAAGATCTTTTGGGGATATCAGTCCAGTAGAAGCACAGCTAGATGAAAGGGTATGCACAGTTTGATAATCTTTTGAGCATTGTTCCAAATTGCTAGTAGAGGAAATTTTCAAAGAAAGACATCTATATGAAGAAAAATGGAGACATGGCTTACTTGGATGCTTTTATTAATAGTAAAGTTCTAGAAGAAATCAGTGAACAAAAAAGATGCTGAGGGGTAGCATGTACTTCCAGTGTGGGTTCAGGAATACAAGGAACTTCCAGGGTGAGGATACTTCTATGAAATGGTTAAGAATGTTCTGTGACATGATCCATTATGGATTTGGCATCTAAATGTCTTCCAGTATGGAGCCTTCCTGTCAAAGATAGGACAAAAACATGGAGGATACTCTCAGTATTTGAATTAAGTAAATTATTTTGATTACTTCTTTTAAAATTAAAAAAAAAACACTCAGATGGTGATAAAAAAGGCAAAGGGTGGGAATGAACAAGTTGTGAAATGTTGAAAATAAGAAAATACAAAAAAAAAGACCTAGAATAAAAGAAATCACTCAATAACTATATGATTGAAAAAAAACACTTAGTTATGAGTAAGAATGAGGGATAACTAGTAAACTATCTAGGAGCTGTGCTTGTAATATTTTGATATAACCTAAACTACTAGGAGATTGACTTGATTCAGACCCAGATGAGAACAGATTTTGACTCAGAAGATGTAATTTAATTGCTCCTGATGCTGGCCTGCTATAGAGTGTGGTGGGGCAGTTTGAAGTTTTATTCCTTGCCTGACAAATTGAAAGGACTCAGCATATTCAGGTACAAGGCCAGGATCCTACCTACCAGACTACCCAGTCATTTATAGGAACTCTCCCTTCATGTCTCTTTCCCGCCTCCAAACCTAAGCTTAGCTCTGTGGACTCTTTGAATAAATTCTGAAGGTAATATCAAATATTCCAGGTCAGGACAAATTCTACCCAGTTGAGAGGTTCAAGATCATAATGCTAAAGAAATGAGACATTTATGGGTCACAAAATATTTAACAAAAGAAGTTTTCCTAACAATAGCATGGAGAGAATATTAAGTAAAAATTCACTCATAATTTCATCAGGTATATTTAAATATACCTCCACATTTGTTATGGTGATGTATCTGTTTAAAAGGATATGTTGATTTTTACAGTAGGTCTGCCATCAAACTTGAGGAATTCAGGAACTCCTGTTTATGCCTTAGGCATCCAAGAAGGTGTGCTAGTATTTTGAGACTTATTCCTCTGAGCCAATTAAGTCTCAAATATTTTTTCTTTCCTTTATAAGAAGGAAAAAAAAACTGTCAGGGGTCTTCCTGTCTTAGTAATAGATGTTGTTCCTACCACAGATATATTAATGGGTACAAAATTATGCTATCTATCACATCTCCCCCAAAAAATATGTTCCTAGGAGACATGTGAGACAATTCAACAACAGAAAAAAAAAAAACCTTTTTTCCTCAGACTACCCTGTCCAAACACCAACTCAGAGTCTAGATCATCTAATCATCAGAGCATACATGTTCCATCTTCCTGGTATTTTTTGCCATCTCCTGAGGGAAGGATATGGTTACAGAAGTAATATCTCACTGCCAGTGAGCGCCCAGGAAATCTTGATCTCTTAAGCTCATAAGAGCTTCCCAAAGTCAGGAAAAAATCTCAGTATTGCTTTGCATTTATCTAGACTCAGTAGAACAAGTGGATAAGGACTTGAGATTGTGTTTCTGGCTCACTTGGCAAATATACCCATTTGTAGGCATGGGACATAACCACCATAGCTATTGCTAGGGATAAGAAAGAAAGATGTTCTCCCATTTTCATTTGGATTAAGAAGGAAGAAAAACAGATAAACAAACAAATAACTATGAATCATAGGCAAGCCTCAGTTGTCACCTTTGTTTTTAACCTTGGTTAATGCCCAGCATTTATATAAAAAATGATCACAGAAATTATATTTGCCTTATGCATAAAATGATGAGAAGTTCTGAATTCATATTTCTCCAATGAGTCACATTTGGATGATGAGCCAATCTTGGGAGGCCTGCTAATAAATAATGAACTACACCCTGAATTGAATTATAGGAGAAAAGTGAGCTGGACTGCTTTTAGGAAACTATGTTGATCTAGTAATGACCTCAAGATTTTCCCTTAAATAAAACCCCAAAATTCTAATACATATGATATATCATTATCACTCCAGTTATTTTCCTTCAAATTATCTTGTCTCTAATTCTCATTCATACATATATGTGTAATTTGCATGTAAATATACATGCATATACAACACACACAAACATACTCACATTTGTATGTATGCATATAGGTAGGCAGATGGATAAACAGACACAGACAGAGATAGATAGATAGAAAGATAGATAGGTAGAGAATGTTGTATATTGGAAGGGCCTTGAAACCATGGGTAATTTTACATCAGACTTTGCATTCTTAGAACCTAGCAAAGTGGGTCCAAAGTGGGTACAAATTGGGCAATTGTTGATTGATCAAATGTGTGTGGATGGACACACACACAGACACACACACACACAGACACACACACACACAGAAACACTATGTTTAAAATTTTGAAAGTAGTCTTGAGTTATTCCTTGGAAGGTTTAACATTTAAGCTGTGCAAACACAGCAAATGATACATCATTTCATAACTTAAAACAAAGTATATGCTCTATTAGTAATAAAAGTATGCATTTTATGTTTTTTATTTCATATTTAATCATAAGGCATTTTAAGGAGATATTCTATATTTGGAGCATTTTGCACAATAAAATGTAAAATATCCATTTACCTCAGCAGTTATTACTCCTTATAAGTATTATTGCAAAGAGAAAACAATTGAATCTTGTCATAATATTGAATGAGAGACTATCAACTTTAGTTGTTTCACTCTTTCTCTTCTCATTAGCCTCTCTTGAGACCTGTTTTGAACTTTCTACTCAGATCAGTCTTGTTTATACTCAGTTTCTGTATGCTTTAATACATGACTGAATTATTTAATGCAGTGCTTTCTCCATGATGTCTAGCTACTTGCTGTACACATTATAATAATATTATAATATGCATTCACTTTGGATAGATCCATGCCTAATTGAGTTAAGACAACTTACTCTCTTGGTGTTTGGACTGCAGAATGGCAACTAAGTATCGTCAATGACAACAGCTTTCACGGTTCCTTTCAGAAAGAGTTGAACTGTCTCATATTGACAAATTTCATATTTCTTGCATATGGATATCTGGTCTCTCTTGAGGAATGTGAATGGCAGCTGCTCATTTCTGAAAGTGTGCCACTTGTCATTCCATTTAATTTTCTAAGACAGAAATTGTATAAAAGGAAAAAGAAAGTGAACAACTTGAAACTCTGTTGTTAACCAATTACTATAGTAAATGGAACTGTTAATAGCTGCAATTTGGAGATTTTTTTTAATCCCTCAAAAGTAGTAAAAATTTTAAGTTAATATGTTATGTGGGAAACATTACAATTCCGTTGTCATCATTTTTTGCAAATATTTTTAGATTAGGTAGCATACAATTCATTTTTATCTTTTTGAACTACAAAAACTTAACCATATTTTTAAAATATGTATATGGATTTCCCATCCTGTTGAATCAGAAGATCTAATTTGAAGATTAAAATGTAAGAGTTTTTGATACAATGCCACCTTCAGTTTATATATTTGAAATATGTCATTTTCTTCATAAGAAAACTGAGATGATAGTTACGTGGATCCTAATGTTATTTTGATTGATATCATTGCCTTCTATCTACTTACCACTTTCTGAAATAAATGGAAGACTGGTCTCTCTCTCAGAGCTTAAAAATCCCTACCCTATTTATGCAAAATTGTTTTGGCTTCTCTGATACTACCCTTGTCATAGCTTCTGCCAACTTCTTCCCCTCTTGATGTGTAGTTCTGGTATGTGTACAGGAACTTACTTTTATTTCTCTTTATTGCTCTATCTAGAGGCTTCTAAAGATATTTAGGGTGACAGCAGGAGAGTTGGATTCCTATATGATCCTCTACTATCTTACCCGGAATTCATCGTCTTTGTTCTTTATAAATTATCTATGTCATGTCCCTCACAGAATCATAGGCCCCAAAAACCCAAAATTAACCTTCTACATTCTAAGCACTAAGCCAGATTTAATTTTCATAGGGCAAATTCTGCCCTTTTAAAAGAAGATATAGGTTAATTCTGAGCTAAGAATGTCTAATCCTATTATTTTTTCAGTTTAAGAAAACTGAACCCTCAATCAATTTGCATAGGCATTGCTGCTGAATTACATTTCCCATCCTGTATTAACTACTCTCACTAACATCTTTACAAAGATAGATACCTACCTACCTACATGCATGCATTTATATATAGATGTATTCATGTGTCTATATGGGAAGTAGGAATGGGTAGATATTGTTTTGCCCCACTAAAATGTAAAGTACCAATGCCTCCAGTCTCTTAAAAAGAAAAGACAAATGAAAATATCTCTGAAGCTTGACTTTATGATTATCAGTTTGATGAAAGTGGTAAATCATAAATATGATTCAGTGGGTTTTCACAAAAGAGGTACCATGGCTAATTTTTGGATAAACTCTGAACCAATCCTGATATCCTAGAAAGCAATGTGTAAATATAGCCCCACATTACCAAACTATACAAACTCTTTCACCCAGTAGCAATGCTACTTAGTTAATGCCTCCCCCAATGAAAAAAATATGAAAGGGAATTATATGCACACATAGAAATTAAAGCAGCAATTTTTTGCCATAACAAATAATTGCAAACCAAGTCATTACCATTAATTGAGGAATGGCTGAACTGATTTGGGTAAGAACATGGTAGGATATTTTGCCATGAGAAATGGAAAAAGAGACAAGACTCAATGAAATCTGGGAGGAATCTTATGAATTGCTGCAGAGGGAAATAATAAGTACCAGGACAGCAATTTATAATGACGGAAACACTGAAAAGGAAAAAAAAAACCTCTAGAATTATGATCAATGCATATGGAACAGAGTTCCTTTCAAATAAATGGAACAGAGATGAAAAACTTGTGTAAAGAATAATATTTATATTAACTTTAGAAGCATATGAAGTACTGCTACTGGTATAAATGAATATATATGTGAAGAAATCCAACTTTCATATGGAATTTGAGTAATTTTGGAAAGAAAGTTGGCAAAAATATAAAGACTTAAATCCCCTTGTGATTGATGTAATTGATTCCTCAATTGTGTGGGAATACTTTGAGGCTGCAAAGATTGCCTATAAAAATTGGAGAAAAATGAGAGCAAATAAATATAATTTCAAGGACACCAGTGGAGATTTTCGTCATGTTTAAGACAGAGCTTCAGGGAACTGCATTATTTTAGCTTATTGACATATAATTATTTTACAATAGAAAAAAAGATGAATATTTTTCAAAACAGGAAATATAGACATTTGTTAAATATGGCATGATTTTTAAATGATTGTGATTTTCACAGTGGGAATTTTGAGAGTTGTCACATTTCAAATGAAAGGTAAGAGTCAAGGAGGCTTTCATTTAAGATATTGGAGATAATAGGAACCAGACACAAGAATCTGAGAAGAACCCTACACAGATACAGTCAAGTGGTGAAATGTTACTCTATCAGAACAAAAGAGATGGAAACATGCCAATGCAAAATTTAAAAGAGACTCAGTGGAGAGCATGGGGTAATTAGGTGGCACAAGGGATAGAGTTCTGGGCCTAGAATCAGGAAAACAAGTTCAAATTCAGCTTCAGCTAGCTTAGTCTGGACAACATTTGCCACTTTCCTAATCAGTAAAATGGCAATGAAAAATAAATGTCACCTACCTCTCACAGGGTTGTTTTGAGGATCAAATGAGATAATAATTGTAAAGCATTTAGCATAGTGTCTGACACATAAGAAGCACTATAAATCTTAGCTAGTTAATGTTATTATTATCATTTTTAAAGGAGAGGAAAGAGGGGCAGCTAGGTGGCACAGTGAATACAGCACCGGCCCTAAAATCAGGATGACCTGAGTTCAAATCTGGTCTCAAACACTTAACACTTCCTAGTTGTGTGACCCTGGGCAAGTCGCTTAACCCTAATTGCCTCAGCAAAAAAAAAATGCAGAAGGAAGTACAGAAGGGGACACAGACAAGCAGAACAAAATTAGGAATATCTTTTAAAATTGAATATATACTTTAAAAATAGCTGTACATAATAGTTTCCTAATATTACATGAAAAGCCTTTTATTATTACATAAAGAAAAATTCAAAATTTTTAGTGTGTGTCAAGTTTATGATAAAAACAATGACAAAAGGAAACAAAATATATTTGGACTAGGCTGGAATCAGTGAATGGTATGCCAGGTAGATGCCTACAGGACTTTTGCTTTATACTTTAGTTTTTCTTTCTTTTTTATATGGAACACCAAAATTCAAACTATCCTTTCTTTTATTTTGTGTTTGTGACAAAGTTGTAATTTCAATACTTTTTTAAAGATTCATAGTAATCAACTAATTAAGAATATATATATATATATATTCTTATGTCCCATGCTTTTTTAAAGTCATTATTACATTAATTAATATGTTCATGTGTGTAAATCCTACACTGAGCACAAAGAATAACTATAGAAAGGAATTAAAAAATATTACCTTTACTTTCAAGGAACTCAATCTCTTTGGACAGAGAATACAATACAGGGAACAACTTTATCTCTCACTTCATCCATGATTTTGATCTAACAGTGAACCAATTTATTTATTTATTTTCTCTATTAAGTACATTCCTTCCTGTTCCATTTGGGTTTTCCTTTATCTACCCATGAGTCATACCTTCTCCAATCTGAAAAAAACAAAAAACAAAAACAGACAAAAAACAATTCCCCTTCTAATTACACTGCTACAATCTCATACTCTTCTCCTTCAAATGCCAAACTTTTCTAAAGAATATAGAATATTCTTTGCCTCCATTTCCTTACTGGTCACTCCTCAATTCTTTGCAGATTTTGTGGTGTTCTTACCACCTTCTTTATGTTACTCTTTCAAAGATCATCAGTGATTTCACATAAATGAATTAAAGTCTTTTTTTTTAAAGATAACCTCTTTCTCTCATATATTTGACATTATTGATTACCGTTTTTTTCCCTTCCCTGTATACCACAGCTTTCCTCTTTCCTCTTGACTCCCTTGATAATTATTTCTTCTGTCTTTTCTCCAGTTTACTAATTAGCTCGTTTTTTTTTTTTTTTTTTTTTGCTGTCTTTTCACCCTAAGGAGATAGCCACTTTAAAAGATGTGTCACCTTAAAAAGGAGACATCTGCCAAGATACTGTTATCAGATTTTCAATTCTCAATCTCTCTCTCTCTCTCTCTCTCTCTCTCTCTCTCTCTCTCTCTCTCTTTTTCTCTATATATACATATATATTATTTATGTATATATGTATGTGTTTGTGTGTATATAAGTACAATACACACATGTATGTGTGTACACTCCTTTGGTTAATTCTTTGACTCTGTAAAGATGAGTTCTAAGTCTATATTTCAAGTCCTTCCATTAGCAATAATCCTCTGTCTGCAAAGGATTTCTATATTCATGCCCTGGTAGAATGTTAGATTCCAAATATTCATAATCCAAAAGATGATCTCAGTATTCACTGGACTCCTTGTCATACACAAATATATTTGCTTTAGACTTTCCTATTTTTGATTTTACTGTGAATATATTTATTAACAGTCATATAACCTTATATCTTCAATACTTGTCAGCTTCTTATCCTCTACTTAAAGTCATTTGCATATTATATAAATTTTAGCTTTTAATATTTCTTGTATCCATTCTATTCTAGATTTTCCCATGGTTACCACCTAATTTGGATCCTTATATCTTCTTAATAAATTTATTGTAAAAACCTCTAAATAAATCATTCTTACATACAGTTTCTCACAATGTTGATCTACTTAGCATTCTACAGATGAATTAATATTTCTAATATAAAAATTTTGTATGTCCTGTTCAATAGCCTTCAATCATTCACTAGCTACTTTTCTAGGTATGTATCCCACCACTTTTCTACACATGCCTTACACTCTAGCTCAACTAGGATACTACCATTTTCTCTACATTCCTCATGTTCTCCCATCTTCCAGTCTTTATTTGTACTATTTCTTCAACATTTAATTTCATTGCTCTTATCTGCCAAAATCCTATCAGTACTTTAAGGATGAAAGAAAATAATTCATATACAGCTTACACTAGTCATTTGATATGAATATGATATCTCCCTTTCCTGAAATCCAAAAAGCACTTTTTTTCTCTCTCTTCTGGTACTCAACACATTTTCATTAGTATTATTGATAACTCCTGCAGAAGTATTTTTAAATGATACATTCCATGAATTTAAAGGCAATATCTTTGTCATATTTTGAGGATATCCTTAAGTATTTAGCACAGAGTCACACATGTAGTAGGTACTTAGAAAATGTCTGTCAAATAAATTGATTATTTAAAATTTTATAGAGTAAAAATGTACATCAATATTGAATAATAGAAAAATAATAAAACATTTAAACACTGATAAGTAATAAAATGAAAAAAAATCAGTGGAATATAATAAGAGCTAACTTTTTATGTAGCACTTTAAGGAAAAAAAACCTAAATATGATAGATCCCTGGAGAAAATCAAATAGAAAGAAAGGAATACACCTTCTTCTTGGCAGTACATGACACCTACACAAAATTGACCATGTATTAGAGCATAAAAACCTCACAATTAAATGTAAAGAAATAATAAATGCTTCCTTTTCAAACCACAAAGCAATAAAAAAATAATATTCTCTGAAGGGCCTGGGAAAGATAGACTAAAAACCAATTGGAAATGAAATAATATAATTCAAAAAAGTGAGTGGGTCAAATCAGAAAAACAATCCATAATTTCATCCAAGAAAATGACAATAATAAGACAAAACACCAAAATGTTTGGGATGCAGCCAAAGCAGTTTGTAGGGGAAATTTTGTATCCCTAAATAGCTACATGAATAAAATAGAGAAAGAGATCAATATATTGGGACAAATGAAAAATCTCCAATTAAAAAAACAAATTAGAAATTCTAAAATTCAAAGGAGAGATTAATAAAATTGAAGCTAAAAAAACTATTGAACTAATTAATAAAACCAACAGATGGTTTTATGAAAAAAAATAGTTGAATCTGATTAGAAAAAGGAAAGAGAAAAACCAAATTATCAGCATCAAAAAAGAAAAGGGTGAGCTTACCACCAACAATAAAGTAATTAAAACAATAATTAGGCTCTATTTTGCCCAAGTGTATGGCAGCATTTGACAATCTAACTGAAATGGATGAATATTTACAAATATATAAAACTCCCAGATTAACAGAAGAGGAAATAAAATACTTAGTCTCGTTGTAGAAGAAAAAATGAAATAAGCATCAATTAAATATGTAAGAAAATAATCTCCAGGGCAAGATAGATTCATAAGTAAATTCTACCAAATGTTTAAAGAACAATTAATTCTAATACTTGGTAAACTATTAATAAAAGTTGGTAAAATTTTCATTTATGATACAATATGATATTGATAGATAAACTAGAAAGAGCCAAAACAGAGAAAGAAAATTACAGACCAACCTCCCTAGTGAATATTGAAGCAAAAATTTTAAATAAGATATTATCAGAGATTGCACAAACTTATCAGCAGAATAATGCACTATAACCAAGTAGGATTTATATCAGAATTAAAGCAAGGCTGCTTTAATATCAGGAAAACTATTGCCATAATCAACTTTGATTAAAGTAAAAAGTTTTTGCAAAAAAAATGCAGAAAAAGCATTTGACAAAATACAGCAAAAATTTCTATTAAAAACAGTAGAGAGCAAAAGAATAGAGGGAGCTTTCCTTAAAATAATAAGCAGCATCTATCTAAAACCAACAGCAAGGACAATTTTTTTTAAATTTCTTTTTTATTTGCAAAACATATGTATGGGTAATTCTTCAACATTAACCCTGACAAAGCTTTCTGTTACAAATTTTTCCTCCCTACTCCCTACCCCTCCCCTAGACGGCAGGATATCCACTACATGTTAATTATGTTAAAATACTTGACAAATCGAATATATGTCTACACATTTCCATACATCATTGTTGTGTAAGAAAAATCATATCTACAAGAAAGAAAAATCAGATAAAGGAAACACAATGCAAGCAAACATCAATAGAGAGCATGAAAATGTTATTTTGTGGTCCACACTTCACACTC
>JAJPUD010013261.1:0-12887 GCA_023553655.1 Myrmecobius fasciatus | reverse complement strand
TTATCTTGGTATGTGGTGTTAGATGTGGGTCAAGCCCTAATTTCTTCCACACTGGTTGCCAATTTTCCCAGCAGTTTTTGTCAAATAGTGAATACTTATCCCAGAAGCTGGGGTCTTTGGGTTTATCAAAGACTAAATTGCTATAGCTATTGCCTAGTTTGTCCTGTGATTCTATGCTATGCCACTGATCGACTACTCTATTTCTTAGCCAGTACCAAATGGTTTTGATGACCACTGCTTTATTATATAGTTTTAGATCTGGTACAGCAAGTCCACCATCATCAGCCCTTTTTTCATTAATTCTCTTGAAAATCTTAACCTTTTGTTCTTCCAAATGAATTTTGTTACTATTTTTTCTAGATCTGTAAAATAATTTCTTGGGAGTTTGATTGGTATGGTATTAAATAAGTAAATTAGTTTGGGTAGTATTGTCATTTTTATTATATTCGCTTGGCCTACCCATGAGCACTTAATGTTTTTCCAATTGACTAGGTCTGATTTTATTTGTGTGCAAAGTGTTTTGTAGTTTAGTTCATATAGTTCCTGACTTTCCCTTGGCAGATAGATTCCCAAATATTTTATACTATCAACAGTTATTTTGAATGGAAATTCTTTTTGTATTTCTTGCTGCTGAACTTTATTGGTAATATATAAAAATGCTGATGATTTATGTGTATTTATTTTGTATCCTGCAACTTTGCTAAAGTTGTAAATTGTTTCTAGTAATTTTTTAATCGAGTTTCTAGGGTTCTCTAAGTATACCATCATGTCATCTGCAAAGAGTGATAATTTGGTTTCCGAATTGAGGAATTTATTACCAAAGAAGAACTAGAAAATCTTATGAAAGACAAAATGGACAACCTTGATTAAACTAAAAAGTTTTTGCACAAACAAAAACAACAGAATCAAGATTAAAAGAGAAATCCAAAACTGGGAAAAAATTTTTTACAACCAGTGCTTCTGATAAAGATCTTATTTCTAAAATTTATAAAGAACTGTGTCAAATTTATAAAAATACAAGTCATTCCCTTATTGATAAATTGTCAGTAAATATGAACAATTCTTCAATGACAAAATTAAAAATGGAGCAAAAAGGACCCACATATGCAAAACTGTTTGTAGCAGCTCTTTTTGCATTTGCAAAGAATTGGAAAATGTGTAGATGCCCATCAACTGGGGAATGGCTGAATGAGGTGATGTATATGAAGATAATAGAATATAATTTTTCTATAAATATATGAACAAGTTGATTTTAGAAAATACTGGAAAGATTTATATGAGCTGATGGTGAGTGAAACAAGTAGAACTGGGAATACAGTATACACAATAACAGCAAGAATGTGTGATGATCAACAATGAAAGACTCAGTGATTCAGTGATCCAAAGCAATCCCAATAAACTTTTCCTAAAAGACAGCATTTGCACCCAGAAAAACAAAAACAAAAACAACAAAAAAAAAACTATGGAGGCTGAATGTAAATCAATACATGCAATGTTGACTTCTTTTTTGTTTTTTATTCCTTTCCCGTGGTTTTTCCCTTTGGTTTTGATTTTTTTCTCCCAATATGAGTCATGAAGCAATGTATATTAAAATAAATTTTAAAAAAATGAAGCATGAAATGACTGCAATGACAAATACTCATTATTCTAAATGTTATTATATTATATAGAAATATATACAAACATGCTATCCTGAATAGGTCAGATTACTTCAAATGAAATATTTATAAATTTCTTAATAATCATATAATTCAATTAACTTTTCTAAACTTTTTTCTTATCTACAAAATATGAAGACTAAAGCATCATTAAGATACCTTCAGCTCTAATATTGAATGATTCTAGTTAGATCTCAGAGGCTTCTCTTTTAGATTTTAGGTTATTTGCTGAGTATAGAGTTTTGAAATATTTTTTAATTATTAAGAATATGAAGTATAGTTGAAGATACTAAACAAAGAGAAGCTCCTAGAAAACATTGCAGGGGGAAAATGTATGGGTAACAAAATTCAGTAAAAAGCAATCAGATCTAGAGAAATTGCTGTATTTGGAGGTATAGAGTACTTAATACATGCCAGGCACTGTGCTAAGCACTATGAATACAAATACAAAAGTGAGAGTGTCTGACATCAAAGAGCTTACATTCTAAGAGAATGAGGCAATACATAGATAGGAATGATGGTTATGGAAGCCATCAATGATCTAGAGTCAAATCAATGGTGAATTAATCTGTATGGTAGTCAATTAACATACTCATTCTGGAAACAAAAATAATACTTATTTATTTACGATTCCTAGAGTAGGAAGTGGAAAGCACATTTGTGAGTATGTGTGCTGGCAACAGGGACAAAGTCTCTCTGTCTTTGTCTCTCTGTTTCTCTGATTCAGTCTCTATTTCTCTGTGTCTCTATCTCTATCTCTGTCTTTCTGTCTCTCTATTTCTGTCTCTTTCTGTCTCTCTCTTTTTGTATCTCTCTCTTTCTGTTTCTGTCTCATTATCTATCTCCCACCTTTCTTCTCTCTTACTACCACCAATTCTATCCCACTTTATCACTTAATAATTACTGATAGCTACTGGAGAGCCAGTAGGTATGGCTGGAACATCAACTAGACAACAGAAATTGTAAAAGTGAACACTTTTAGCAAAAATGATGTTTTAACAGAGTGGTGAAGCTTTGAGAAGAGGAAGATTGGTGTTACTCTGGTATGAATGAGAGATGAAGCAACAGCATTCCAGAATTGAATGGAATATGACAAATGAAAGTCCTTTGAGTCCTAAACTATAACACTTAAGTTGGCAAACAGAATTGATACCTATAGCTTTTTATGTAACAGATTTCTCTTTTATGATATTCAGGCTGAAGCAATTTTTCTTAGTATTAAGAAACAAAATTAACCTTCACATTATCAGAACTATTTCTATTTCCCCACCCCATGACATTTCTATTTCTTTAATGATTTAATCCTTAAATTCACTTTAAAAAATCATGACATATTAATAGCTACATAATTTACTAGGCTTTGACTACTGTTTTTTCTCCTAAACTATAGATTTATCCATCAACCTATCAATTAACCAACAAATATTTACAAGTGCATAGAGGCACCTAGGTGGGACAGTTATAGAGAATGGGACTTGGAATCAAGAAAACCTGATGTTGAAGCTAGCTTTAGACATTTATTAGCTCTATGAATTTGAGCAAGTTAATTAGCCCATTTGTCTCAGTTTTCTTAATTCTGAAATAGGGTTAATAACAGCATTTTACCTCCCAAGTTTCTTTTATGTGTTAAATGAGATCATATTTAGCCTAGTGTATAATAAATATTTTCTTGCTTCCTCCCTCCTTTTCACCTTTCCTTCGTCTTCTTTCCTACCTTCCTAACTCTCTTACTTTTCCTTTGTTACTTTATATATTCTTGTCCCCCCTCCTCTATTCCTTCCTTCCTTTCCTACTTTTTTTTGCCTTTTTTGTATAGTTCTTATTTCCCTCCTTTGTATAAATGAGGCACTATGCTTCAGTCATAAAAAAACAAAGAATGTGCCAATCATACTTTCAAGCATCTTACTCTCTAAAAATAATATATAATTATATGCAGAATTTAAAAAAGTGTGTGTGTGTGTGTGTGTGTGTGAGTGTGTGTGTGTGTGTGTGTGTGCATGTATGCATGCACCCATGTTTAGGGCATCAGAAGAGACCATGTAGAAATGGAATGTTGGTGTCTTTTTTTTTCTTTTTTTATTAAAGCTTTTTATTTTTCAAAACATATGCGTAAACAGTTCTTCAAAATTAGCCCTTTCAAAATCTTGTGTTCCAATTTTCTCACCCTCTCCTAGATGGCAAGTAGTCCAATGTATGTTAAACATAGTAGAAATATATATTAAATCCAATATATGCATACATAGTTATACAACTATCGTACTGCACAAGAAAATTCAAATCAAACCAGGAAAAAAAGAGAAGCAAAATAAAATGCAAGCAAACAGCAACAAAAAGAATAATAATGCTATGTTGTGAACCACACTCAGTTCCCACAGTCTGGGTGTAGATGGCTCTTTCACCACTGAACAATTGGAACTAGTTTGAATCATCTCATTGTTGAAGAGAGCCATGTCCATCAGAATTGGTCATCATATAAGTCTTCTTGTTGCCATGTATTTTTTAGTGCTGATGATTTATGTAGGTTTTTTTTGATATCTTGGAAATTTGCTAAAGGTGTTATTTTTTCTATTTTTAGATGTTTCTCTAGGATTCTCTCAGTATATAAAAATGAATCAATATACATTATTCTTTCCACATCCTTTAATACAATTAAAATGGCCTTCTCTCTGTCCATTACCTATTACACTCCATTTTCCATCTCTATATTTTTCAATTGGTCATTCTCCATGCTTGGAATGCACTTCTCAAAACCTAATTCATAGAATCTCTTTCTTAGAGAACCTCTTTGTCCCTTCAACACACCTCTCATTCGATGATTGATGCCACTTCCAATGATTTTGTGATGAAGAGTGCTATCTACACCCAGAGAGAGAACTGTAGGAACTGAATGTAAATCATAACATAACATACTCACTCGTCTTGTTGTTTGCTTGCATTTTTGTTTTCTGACTCATTTGCTTTCTTTTTTATCTGATTTCTCTTGTGCAGCAAGAGAATTGTGTAAATTTATTTATACATATTGGATTTAACATGTATTTTAACATGTTTAACATGTTTAATATTGAATTGCTTGCCAACTAGGGGAGGGGGTGAGGGAAGGAGGAGAAAATCTGAAACACAAGGCTATGCAAAGGTCAATGGTGTCAAATTATGCAAGCATATGTTTTGAAAATAAAAAGCTTTATAAAAAATAAAAAATAGTCATATGAAAAGGTGCTCTAAATCACTATTGATCAGAGAAATGCAAATTAAGACATCTCTGAGAGACCATTACATAACTCTGAGACTGGCTAAGTTGACAGGAAAAGATAATGATGAATGTTAGAGGGAATATAGGAAAACTGGGATACTAATATGTTGTTGGTGGAACTGTGAAAGGATCCAACCATTCTGGAGAACAATTTGGAAATATGCTCAAAAAGTTATCAAACTGTGCATACTCTTTGATCCAGCAGTGTTTCTCTTGGACTGATATCCCAAAGAGATCTTAAAGTAGGGAAAAGTACCCACATGTGCAAAAATGTTTGTGACAGACCTTTTTGTAGTGGCTAGAAACTGGAAACTGAATGGATACCCATCAATTGGAGAATGGCTGAATAAATTGTGTTATATGAATATTATGGAATATTATTGTTCTGTAAGAAACAACCAACAGAATGATTTCAGAGAGGCCTGGAGAGATTTGCATGAACTGATGCTAAGTGAAATGAGCAGAACCAGCAACAACAAGACTACATGATAATCACTTCTTATGGACGTGGCTCTCTTCAACAATGAGATGTTTCAAACCACTTCCAGTTGCTCAGTGATGAAGAAAGAAATCTACACCCAGAGAGAGGCCTATGGGATATGAGTGTGGACCACAACATAGCATTTTCAGACTTTCTGTTGATGTTTCCTTGCATTTTGTTTTCCTTTTCAGATTTTTTTCTTTCTATATCAGATTTTTCTTGTGCAGCAAGATAACTGCATAAATATGTATACATATATTGGATTTGTCATTTATTTTTAACATAGTTAACATGCATTAAACTTCCTGCCATTTAGGCAAGGGGGTGGGGGGAAGGAGGGAAAATTTGTATCAGAAAGTTTTGCAAGGGTCAATGTTGAAAAAATACCCATGCATATGTTTTGCAAATAAAAAGCTTTAATAAAAAAACAAATAAATAAAATCATCAGCATTTCTATATGTAATCAACACAGCCCAAGAGCAAGAGATAGAAAGAAAAATTCATTTTCTTCATTAATTAATTAAGTCTCATGTGAAACTACATAAAACATTTTCATAAAAGTAATGCTCCTACCCTAAAAAAAAGCCTCAAGAAAAATAAAAGAGAGAAAGAGTCAGACAGACAGAGAATGAGAGAGAATGAAAGTGATTGAGCGAGAGCGAGAGAGAGAGAGACAGAGAGAGAGAGACAGAGAGAGAAAGAGAGGGAGAGAGAGGGAGGGAGGGAGAGGGAAAGAGAGGGAGACAAAAGAAGAGAGAGGAATGGGGGGAGAGAGAGAGAAAGAGATAAAGGGAGGGAGGGAGAGGGAAAGAGAGGGAGAAAGGAAGAGAGAGAGAGAGAGATAGAGAAAATACTTCAGTCTGTATTCAGACACAATCAGTTTCTTCCATGGGTATGGGGTTTTTCAACTTCACGTTCTTCAGAGTACTCATTGATCATTGTACTGCTGAGAATAGTAACGTCATTTATAGCTGATCAACCCAGAACATTGTCATTACTTTATATACAGTACATCTCACTTTGCTTGAGTTCATGGAAGACTTTCCAGGTTTCCTCTGAGAGTATCATGTTCATCCCTTCTCAGTTCCTCCAGTCCTTTAATGTAAAAGCTGCTGTATCTTGTGTTATCCTGAGTGTCACTCCACTATACTTGAATTCCATCAAAATCACATTCCACAATCCACTCAGCCATTTCCCAATTCATGAGCATACCCCAATTTCCAACTCTTTACCCTGAGAAGAGAGCTGCTGCTACAAATATTTTTGTATGTATAGATCATTTTTCTTAAAAAAAAAAACTCTCTTTTGGGATTCATGCCCAATAATTGTATTGTTAAGTCAAAGGATGTGCATGAATTTATAGTCTCTTGGGCATAGATCACATCTTTAGATTATCAATTTGGGCATAGCTCATTTTTTTTTATAATTTTGGCTCAATTCCCTCTATGTCCAAGAAATAAGGGCTCATCAGACAAATCTGCTTCAAAATTCTTCCCACATTTACCAATAACTGTATTTCCCCCATCTATTCTATCCTCTCTCTCTTTTCACCATATCTGTCCTCAAAAGTATTTGGCTACTGATCTTTGCCTCTTCCAATATGCTCTCTCCTTTATCATCCTCCCCTCTTCCTATATGCCATTCTCTTCCTACCTTCCTTCAGGGTAAGATAGATTTTCAAACCCATGTTGAGCATGCATGTTATTTCCTTTTTGATCCAATTCTGATGAGATTAAGGATCACTTACTCCCCCTTTTCTCCCCCTCTGCCCTCCCACTGTAAAAGCTTTTCTTGTCTTTTTATGGCAGACAATTCATACCATTCCACTTCTCCCTTTCCCTTTCTCCCAGTATGTTCCTCTCTCACCCCTTATTTTCATATTTTTTCAATGTTGTCTTTCATATTCAACTCACATCTGTACCCCTGTCTATATGTACTCTTCCTAACTGCTATAATAATGAGAAAGTTCTAAGGAGTTACAAGTATCATTCTCCCATGTGGGAATATAAGCAGATAAACCTTATTAAGTACCTTATGAAATTACTTTGTGATTATCTCCTTATGCTTCTCCTGAGTCCTATATTTGAAAATCAAATTCTCTATTCAACTCTTGTCTTTTCATTAAAAATGCTTGAAAAGCCTTTATTTTTGATGAATTTTGATCTTTTCCCCTAAAGGATTATACTCAGTTTTACTAGGTAGGTGATTGTTGCTTGTAATCCTAGCTCCATTGCTCTCCAGAATATCATATTCCAATTCCTCCAGTCATTTAATATAAAAGCTGCTATATCTTGTGTTATCCTGAGTGTCACTTCACTATACTTGAATTGTTTCTTTCTGGATGCTTGCAATATTTTCTTCTTGATCTGGGAATTCTGGAATTTGGATGTAATATTCCTGGGTTTCATTTTGGGATCTCTTTTAAGAGATAATTTGTGGATTCTTTCAATTTCTATTTTACTCTCTGGTTCTGGAATATCAGAAGAGTTTTCCTTGATAATTTCTTGAAAGATGATGTCTGGCTCCTTTTTTTGATCATGACTTTCAAGTAGACCAATAATTTTTAAATTATCTTTTTTGGATATATTTCCCAAGTCAGTTGTTTTTTCCAATGGAATATTTCATAATACCCCCCCTTTTTTCATTTTGGGTGTTTTGTTTTGTTGTATCTTGATTTCTCATAAAGTCATTAGTTTCTATTTGCTCAATTCTAATTCTTAAGGAACTATTTTCTTCAGCGAGGTTTTGTGCCTCCTTTCCCAATTAGACAATTTTGCATTTTAAGTCATTCCTCTCTTCATTAACTTTTTGTATTTTCTTTTTGCACTATCCTCAATTTTCCCCCATTTTTTCCTCTATCTCTTTTACCTGATTTTCAAAATTCCTTTTGATCCCTTCCATACTCTGAGAGAAATTCTTGGAGGCTTTGGTTTGGAGGGGCTTTGACTTTTTTATCTTTTTTTAAGTATATGTTTTGATCTTCCTTGCCAGCACAGTGATTTTCTATGATCGAAAACTTTTTCTGTTGTCTGCTTATTTTCCCAGTCTGTTACCCAGCTTTTAATTCTTTGTTAAAGTAGGGCTCTGTTTCTAAGATAGAGATAGTTTTGTGCATCTATTTTCAGAGATTCTTTTAGGGAGCTGAACCCAAACCCTCTTTTCTATCCTGGAATTGTTAGGAGGGTCCCTGCCCAACTGTAGCTGAAAGATGTAGTGTGCTAAAGCAACAGAGTCCTGCTTTTCTGGCACTGGGGTCAGGGCTGGAGTCAGGGCTATGCTGTACTTGGATTTTTTGCTGGACTCCCACATTACATCCACAAACCTTTTCTGCTGACCTACCAAGTCCTCTTTGGTGTTCCTGGGCTGAGAGGTGTAGAAGCCACCAGTACTAGGACTGATTCAGAGATCCCTACACCCATTCCTGCTTCACTGGTATAAGAGTGGAACTGTGCTGGCAAGTGACCTATACCAGGTCTGCATGATTTACTCCCAGCTTCATGTCACAGACCTTTTCTGCTGACCTTCTAAGATGTCTTCATCTGTAAAATGTTATACAACATCTTTTGAGGACATTCTAATCCTCTAAAAATTTTGGGGGTCATTATTTAAAGAAATTTGGAAGGGTTTGAGGGAGAGGTTGAGCAAGTTCCTGCCTTTACTTCACCATCTTGGCTCTCCCTTGTGTATATTGATTGTAAAAAAAAATGGGACTAGGTTGGAAAGGACACCAAAAGCTCAACAAATAATTTCATATTTCACCCTAGAGGCAACAGATTGCCCCTGGAGTTTATTAAGTAGAAAAAAGTGGTCAAATCTTTACTTTAGAAAAATAACTACAGCAACAGTGGGGAGGATAGATTCAAGAAGAGTTTTGAGTTCAGGAGACCAATAGGGAAGTAGAATATGGTATACTATGATTTTAGTTAATTGTGTGATTGTGAAACTCTAGTCTGTTGTAGAAAAGCATATGTGAAGGCCTGTCTATTGGCTTTTTACAATTTCATTGAGGAGATTCTTGACTATTAAGGAAATCTTTCCCTTAAATATATTTTAGACATGAGAAAATAGGCAAAGTAGTTTTGCCTGAGGTTATGTCAATCAACTATTTTTTATGTAGTAGTATTTTATTTTTTAAATTACATGTAAAATATTGTTCAACATTCATCTTTGTGAAATTTTGAACTTAAAATTTTTCTTCCTCTCTCCCTTAACTTCCCATCTCCGAGACAACAAGCATCTGACATAAATTAGATATGCGCCTTCATGTTAATGATATTTTCACGTTAGTCATGTGGTAACAGACTTAGAGCAAAAAGTAAAAACCCTAGAAGGGATAAAACAAACAAACAAACAAAAATGAAAATAGTATCCTTCTATCCACATTCAGATGTCATGATTCTTTCTCTGGATGTGCTCAGCATTTTTCATCACAAGTCCCTTGGAATTGCCTTGGATCAATGCTTTGCTGAGAAGAATCAAATATGTTATAGTTGATCATTGCAAAATCTTGCTGTTATTGCATAAAATGTTGTCCTGGTTCTGCTTGCTTCACTCAGCATCAGTTCATGTAATTTTTTTCAGGTTTTTCTGAAATCTGTCTGCTCATTATTTCTTATGGAATAAAAGTTTTCTATTACATTCATATACTACATTTTGTTCAATCATTCCCCAGTTGATGGGCAACCCCTCAATTCCCAAATCTGTGCCACAGTAAAAAGAACATTTTTGTACATGTCTCACTTTGAAATTAATTTGATTCCTGAGTCTCTTGTCGTTATCCTGCTTTGTTTGGCTCCAGTTGCCTACAGATTAGAGGTTGGTTTTGGTCTGGGTGAAACTCTTAATAACCAAAGACCCAGAAGCTTGGTTTCTCACAGATAAAGTACAATTTGGAGGGAGAAAAAAAAACAAGAAACACTGCATTTTGAGACTTGTTTTGTTATTGGTGGAGGGAAGTTGGGAGACACTGAGTTGAGAAGGAGAAAATTCTTGTGATATTGTTTTAAGTCATTTGTGTGAGAAGGGAAAGTTCTCTTGCGAAACTTCTAAATCAAATGTCTTACATGCAATTGAAACTTCACAAAATGGTGGATAAAAGCAAAATAGAGTCAGAAATGTTAATTTGTAATGTAACAGGTGCTACTACTGTTTTGTTGTTGGTGGTTTGTTTTTTATAATTTTTAAATTTCTTCTCTTTAAGATTTCTTAAAAAGTAGATCCATCACTCTTTCCAACATGGTATTGCCCCAGCATTGATGTTTTGGTGGGGGACCTAGTCTGGTCCCAGATTTTTTCTTTCCTACATTTTGTTAATTGCTATTTCCATTTCATTATATAAATTAGCTGTTAGAGCACATTATAATTAATAAGGAAAATACTTGTAGAACTGTTAGAATATATGTTCCATTTTTTTGTCTATTTGATATAAAGTTTTACCTATAAATATTATCAAGAAATATGTCTTCGTTGGATCTTGTTCCATCCTTTCTGCATTCCTTTTTCCATCCTTTGTCTTTCATTGGATGACAAGATGATAATAATCATAATTGTTCAACTTCTTGCTCTTCAGTGTCCTATAAATATTATTGTATCTAAAATGACTCCTATCCTTCATTACCATAGCTTTCCATTTAGAAATATCAAACTTTGACTAAAACAGATGATGTGGATGTTTTATGCACATATGTTGTCACCTCCATTTTTAAAAATCCTGAAGTACAGGGAACTGGTTTGTATCTTTCGTCAGATGTTTATTGTTTAGCACATAGTAAGTATATTGTAAGTGCTTAATAGCTGACTACTGGATGATTGGTTGACAGATTGAAGAGGGAAGATAGAAAAAAGAAGTGATGTCAGAAAAAGATGAGTAGATAGATATTCTTGTAGCCTCCTCTCATTGCAACATTTATCTTATGATAGTGAAACTTACCTAAAAGAATGTAGTCAATGTTCAACTTTATTACTTTTATTCCACTTTTAGAGTCAATAGCTAATTTGAACAGATAAGATTGATGTTGTTGTAATTGCATGAAAAGTCTTCTCATGTTCATGTTTTTAATTGAGAAACTGTTTTGATCTTTGATTTATTTGATCATGTTACAGCTTACAGAAAATGGATTTTGGAATGACTCTTTCAGTAGTAATTAGTCACTTTAGTTCTGCTGAAAATATTGTTTTTTAATTTTTTTATTAAAGCTTTTTATTTGTATAACATATGTATGGGTAGTTCCCCAGCATTGATCTTTACAAAGCTCTCCATTACAACTTTTACCCCCAGTCACCTCCCCTCCCCTAGATGGCAGGAAGTCCACTACATGTTAATAATGTAATAATAGTTGACAAGTTGTGCAAGGAAAATCCTATCTACAAGAAAAAAAAAGAAAACCAGAGAAAGGCAACACAATGCAAGCAAACATCAATAGAGATCATGAAAATGTTACGTTGTGGTCCATATTTCATATCCCTCTCTCTAGGTGTATATGGTTTTCTTCAGTGAACAATTGGAACTGGTTTGAGACAATTCTTTGTTGCAGAGAGCCATGTCCATCAGAGTTGATCATCATATAATATTGTTGTTGCCGTGTATAGTGATCTCCTGGTTCTGCTCATTTCACTCAGCATCAGTTCATGCAAGTCTCTCCAGGCCTCTCTGAAATCATCCTGCTGGTCGTTTCTTACACAGAAATAATATTCCATAACATTCATATACCATAATTTATTCAGCCACTCTCCAGTTGATGGGCATCCATTCAGTTTCCAGTTTCTAGCCACTACAAAAAGAGCTGCCACAAACATTCTTGCACATGTGGGTCCCTTTCCCTCCTCTAAGATCTCTTTGGGATATAGGCCCAATAGAAACACTGCTGGGTCAAAGGGTATGCACAGTTTGATAACTTTTTGAGCGTAGCTCCAAATTGCTCTCCAGAATGGTTGGATCCATTCACAGTTCCACCAACAATGTATTAGTGTCCCAGTTTTCCCACATCCACTCCAACTTTTATCATTATCATTTCCTGTCATTTTAGCCAATCTGACAGGTGTGTAGTGGTACCTCAGAGTTGTCCTAATTTGCATTTCTCTGATCAATAGTGATTTGGAGCAACTTTTCATATGACTAGAGATGGTTTTAATTTCATCATCTGAAAATTATCTGTTCATATCCCTTGACCACTTATCTATTGAAGAGTGGCTTGAATTCTTATATATATGAGACAATTCTCTATATATTTTACAAATGAGGCCTTTGTCAGAACCATTAAATGTAAAATGATTTCCCAGTTAGATGCTTCCCTCCTAATCTTGTCTGCATTAGTTTTATTTGTACAGAAAATTTTTAACTTAATATAATCAAAATTATCCATCTGGTGTTCAGTTAGGAGTTCCAGATCTTCTTTGGACATAAATTTATTCCATCTCCACAGGTTTGAGAGGTAAACTATATTATGTTCCTCTAACTTGCTCACAAAATCACTCTTTATATCTAGATCTTGAACCCATT
>JAJPUD010013260.1:33259-45159 GCA_023553655.1 Myrmecobius fasciatus | reverse complement strand
ACTATCTTCCAGGAAATCATAAAAGAAAACTGCCCTGATATTTTACAGCCAGAAGGCAAAATACTCCTTGAAACAATCCACCGATCACCTCCTGAAAGAAACCCCAAAATTAAGTCCCCCAGAAATATCGTGGCTAAATTCCAGAACTATCATACCAAGGAAAAGATATTACAAGAAGCCAGAAAGAAACAATTTAAATATCGGGGAGCCACAATTAGGATCACACAGGACCTAGCAGCTTCTACTTTGAAGGATCGAAGGGCCTGGAATCAGATATTCCGAAGGTCAAAGGAACTTGGATTACAGCCAAGAATAAGTTACCCAGCTAGAATGAGCATTATCTTCCAGGGAAGAAGATGGTCTTTCAATGATATAGGAGAATTTCACCTATTTCTACTGAAAAGACCAGAACTGAACAAAAAAAAGAGGGGAAAAAAAAAAAGAGAAGGGGAGGAACATTTCTTACCAATGAATACTTTAGAAGTACGTCAATGAATAGGGATAATATTCTTTGACATTATGGTAGAGATTTCACAATTAAAAGGCCAACCATTGAGTTATTGAGATTAATTTTATAACAATATGTCTCTCATATTATTTAACATAAAATTTGAATATTAATAAGGAATTTCAACATCCAGAAATTATCATAAAATACAAATACAAATTTGTAATTAGAGTTACATTTTGGTTTGGGTTCTATAATAGCTTGTGTGGTTACATCTTCAATAACTTCTGGTTAAAATAAAAGATAAGATTAAATGAATGCAAATTTCTTAATATTATTGCTGCAAAGGGAACAATTCTGGTAGAATGAGATTGTCCCTTTCCTGGCAGTATATCAAACTGAATGGCAAAGGAGAATTGTGGAAGATCTGATTACTTTGGAAACTGGGATATATTTTTGTATTGTTGTTGTTGGGTTTTTTTTCTCATGTTACAGAGTAGGGAATTTGAACTTCATGATATTAATTGATACTATGAAGGATAAAAGTGCTAGTTAATACTCATTTCATTCTATTCCCTTCTCCCTTCTAAAAGGGTTAGACTAAATCTTCCCAGATCATGCTCTTATCTCCTATTTTTAGTTTTAAAATTTATTGTAAATTAAAATGCAAAGTATGAAAAAGTGCTACATACATAGTGGTATAAAAGAAATGATTCAATATAAGGCAATGAAGTTGCAGGCCAAGAAAGCCTATATAATAAATATTACACATTGTTTTCAAAGATGTCCAACCTTTCTTTGCTTCTTTATAGGTTCTCTTTTGTTTTCTACTTTTTTACTTTATTTTCCCCTCCTCCCCAAAGAACTCTACAATTAAGCATAGAGATAGAGGGATGGATAATAGAGTTATACACGTTCATATACATACACACATTCATACATACATATACATAGATATCTATAAACATATATACATACACACATTTATGTAAGACCATACTACTATGCTTATTTTCTCTTGTCAATTGTTTCTCTGAAAGTGAATAGCATCTTCCTTCATAATAAGTTCAAGGCTTTCTATGTTTTTCTAAATTAACCAGCTCATCATTTTGTACACCACAACAATATTCAAACCCAATAACATTCCATTTGAGAGACTATCTATGCAAGTCCCCTCTCCCAATTTTCTGCCTTCTTTTTATTCTTTGATGAATAATTTTTATGTGTACAAGAAAATGTTAATATAAAATAATAAAAATTATCTATTTTACACTTCAACAATATTCTCATTTTATAATATGGTTCAAGGCCTGATACTCCCTAATATGCTTCCTTTATATTTCTTTTCCTTGATTTCTTGGAAGTTCCTGATCTTTTGTCTTTTCAAATGAACTTTGTTATTATTTTTTTGTAACTCAGTAAGATTTATTTTTGGTAATTTAATTGGAAATATTATTTTCTTTCCAACCACAGGAATTGGTTTTGTGTATTACCTTTGCTTTTCTTCTGCACCAAGGTTTTCTCCCTTTGTTATGGTTGTTCAGCCATTTCTCTCAATGTATGACTGATTGTTCATGACTCCATCTGGTATTTCTGGGCAAAGATACCAGAGTAGTTTGGCATTCCTTGTCCAGTTCATTTTACAGGAGAGAAAACTGAGAGAAACAGGGTTAAATAGCTTGTCTAAGATTTCACAGCTAGTCAGTGTCTGAGGCTGGATTTGAATCTATGTCTTTCTGGTTCCAAGTTTGGTGCTACCACATCTTTTTCTTACTGGAACCAGGACTGGAGATTTAATCAAACATACTTCAAAATAATAGGTACACTAATCAGGGTCAAAATAAAACCTCATTTTGTCTACTAAGAAGTCTATAAAATTATTAATTTTTACCATAAACTTTAAAAGCTACATCAAACCACAGATCAGGTCACTAGAACTGAATTAATTACATTGATCTATTTTTTAAATTTATATATCAATTTTAACCATTCACATATGGTTACATATATGGATAATATTCATATATGGATACATAAATGTTTTCCATAATACACTAATGTAGTAACATGCCACATAGAACTTTCATAATCAACCCTAGATTTTATATGAACTTCGAATAAATAGACAAAGGAATATTATATACAGATGTCAGGTAACAATTATTCATGGAAAAAGGTAAACTGAATAAAGAGTGAAATCTTATTGAATTTCCTCATGTTTTGAAGAGATAACTAATTCAGTCATCTTTCTTAGAAAGATTCATATTTTATTTCTTTTATTTTTTTAATTGGAGGCCTAGCCACAGGGCCCAGCCTTTATATCAACTCTATTTCCTATCACTTTTCTTAACTTTCCTTTCTTCTTTTTTCTTAGGTTCTAAGGCTGACATGAGGGAAGGAAGGATGTGCCTCCCACTACTGCTCAGCTGCCTAGCTTCATCTCTTCCTATTTTGACAGACAAGTTCAAAAGCTTCCTGCAAGGTCTTCTACAGATTATGTAATGAGCCATGACTGGAGACATTGCTTTCTGAGACAATGTATGACAGTTTGCAAGATTCTTCACTGATCCCATCAGCTAATAATTTAGCCCTTTGAAGTTAAATCCATGATTGAAATTTAAGGAAACCCAGTAAAACTACCATCTCTTTTGTCACTATATATACTATTTAGATGAACAAATTTTGATCCAGTCAGTTCAAGAACAAATATGTTTTTTTTTTAATTTATTAATATAGTTTTCTTTCATTCATATATTTCTTCAGGAATTGAAGAAATTTTTTGACTTCCCTGACTTCCTTTAAGTACTATTTATAATGCCACCTTCTACAAGAAGTTTTTCCTGATCCTCCTTAATCCTTGTGTCTTCACTCTATTGATTGTCTTCAACTTATCTTTACATAAAGTCCTTTGTACCTAGCTGTTTGCCTGTGGCTTTATCCATAAGAGTGTGAGCTCATTGAAATCAGAACTTTTTTTTTCCCTTGGCCTTTATTTGTATTACCAGTAATTGTATAATGACTGGCATATAGTTAGCACTTATTGTTTGTAGACTGGCTTGAGGAGAGTACCTGAAGCACTTCTTAAACATTTGTTGACTTTCCAGGAAATATAATGCCAAATTTTTATTCCCACCAAATTAGCCCATTTATGGTACACTTTCAAAGGGAAATTAAGATATAGGTGTATTTTATAACATCATTGGTACATAACTTATCTCATTTTGTAAATGAGGAAAAGGGTTCCACAGAAATTAAGTGACTTGCTCAAACTTATACTGGAAATAACCATCAGAGCTGGTATTTGAACCCAAGTCCTCTGATTACAGAGCCAGTACTCCTTCAGAAGAAAATTTTATTTATGCAATTCTTTTTTTTTAAGTCAGAGCCCAACCTTTGGTTAAAATGTCACTGTCAAACATCAATTTTTTTCTACTTTTTAATTAAAGCTTTTTATCTACAGAACATAAGAGTAATTTTTCAACATTGGCCTTTGCAAAACTTTCTATTCCAAATTTTTCCCTTCTTCCCCCCACCCTATCCCCTAGATAGCAGATAGTCTAATACATGTTAAATATGTTTAAATATGTGATAAATCCAATGTATACATAAATATCTATAGAGTTATCTTGCAGCGCAAGAAAAATTGGATCTCGCAAGGAAAAGAAAAAGAAAAAAAATCTAAGAAGGAAAAAAAATGTAAGCAAACATCAACAGAAAGCATTGAAATGCTATGTTGTGGTCCACACTCAATTGCCACAGGCCTCTTTCTGGGTGTAGATGGCCCTTTGCATTGAACAATAGGAACTGGTTTGAATCATCTCATTGTTAAAGAGAACCATGTCCATCAGTATTGATCATCCTATAGTCTTGTTGCCCTGTATAATGATCTCCTGGTTCTGCTCATTTCACTTAGGATCAGTTCATGCAAGTTTCTCCAGGCCTCTCTGAAATCATCCTGCTGGTCATTCTTTACAGAAAAATAATATTCCATGACATTCATATACCATAATATATTCAGCCATTCTCCAATTAATGGGTATCCATTCAGTTTCTAGTTTCTAGCCACTACAAAAAGGGCTGCCACAAACATTTTTGCACATATGGGTCCCTTTCTCTCCTTTAAGATCTCTTTGGGATATAGGCCCAGTAGAAACATTGCTTGGTCAAAGAGTATGCACAGTTTGATAACATTTTGAGCATACTTCCAAATTGTTCTCCAGAATGGTTGGATCCATTTACAATTCCACCAACAATGTATCAGTGACCCAGTTTTCCCAAATCTACTCCAACATTCATCATTATCTTTTCCTGTCATCTTAGCCAATCTGACAGGTATGCAGTAATATCTCAGAGTTGTCTTAATTTGCATTTCTATGATCAATAGTGATTTGGAGCACCCTTTCATATGACTAGAAATAGTTTCAATTTCTGCATCTGAAAATTGTCTCCTCATATCTTTTGACCATTTATCAATTGAAGAATGGCTTGGATTCTTATAAATTTAAGTTAATGCTCTATAGATTTTAGAAATGAGGTCTTTATCAGAATCTTTGAATGTAAAAATGTTATTCCAGTTTATTGCTTCCCTTCTAATCTTGTCTGCATTAGTTTTGTTTTTATAAAACTTTTTAACTTGATATAATCAAAATTATCTATTTGGTGATTGATAATGATCTCTTGTTCTTCTTTGTTCACAAATTCTTTTCTCCTCCATAGATCTGAGAGGTAAATTATCCTATGTTCTTCTAATTAGTTTATAATATCACTCTTTCTGTCTAGATCATGAACTCATTTTGATCTTATCTTGGTAAAAGTTATTAGGTGTGGGTCAATGCCTAGTTTCTGCCATACTAATTTCCAATTTTCCCAGAAGTTTTTGTCAAATACTGAGTTCTTATCCCAAAAGCTGAGGTCTTTGGGTTTGTCAAACATTAGATTACTATAGTCACTGACTATTTTGTCCTGTGAATCTAACCTGTTGCACTGATCAACTACTCTATTTCTTAGCCAGTACAAAATGGTTTTGATGACTGCTACTTTATAAAATAGTTTTAGATCTGGTACAGTGAGGCCACCTTCATTTGAGTTTTTTTTTTCATTAATTCCCTTGAAATTCTTGACTTTTGTTCTTCCAGACAAATTTTGTTATTTTTTCTAGGTCAGTAAAATAATTTCTTGGAAATTTTATTGGTATAGCACTAAATAAATAGATTAGTTTAGGTAGTATTGTCATCTTTATTATATTTGCTCAATGTATCCAAGAGCACTTGATATTTTTCCAATTGTTTAGATTTGACTTTATATAGAAAGTTTTTTTTTAAATTTTGCTCATATAATTCTTCACTTTCCCTTGGCAGATAGATTCCCAAATATTCTATACTATGGACAGTTATTTTCAATGGAATTTCTCTTTGTATGTCTTGCTGTTAGATTTTGTTAGTGTTGTATAAAAATGCTGATGATTTATGTGGATTTATTTTGTATTCTGCAACTTTGCAAAATTTGTGATTTGTTTCTAATAATTTTGTTAGTTGATTCTCTAGGGTTCTCTAATTATATCATCACATCATCTGCAAAGAGTGATAATTTGATTTCCACGTGACCTGTTCTAATTACTTTAATCTCTTTTTCTTCTCTTATTGCCAAAGCTAGCATTTCTAATAATGGTGATAGTGGGCAACCTTGTGTCACCCCTGATTTTATTGGAAATATTTACATTGTATCCCCATTATATATGATGCTAGCTGATGAATTTAAATATATGCTACCAACTATTTTAAGGAAAAGCCCATTAATTCCTATACTCTCTAGTGTTTTTTAATAGGAATGTATGTTGAATTGTATCACATGCTTTTTCTGCATCCATTGAGATAATCATAAGTTTTTTGTTCATTTGATTATTGACAAAGTCAATTTTGCTAATAGTTTTCCTAATATTGAACCATCCCTGCATTCCTGGTATAAATCATATTTGGACATGATATATTATAATGCAGATGATTTTATATAATCTCTTTGTTAATATTTTATTTAAAATTTTTGCATCAATATTCATTAGGGAGATTGGTCTATAATTTTCTTTCTCTGTTTCTGTCCTACCTGGTTTAGGTATCAGTACCATGTCTGTGTCATAAAAGGATTTTGGTAGGAGTTCTTTGTTCCCTATTTTTTCAAATAGTTTATATAGCATTGAAGTTAATTGTTCTTTAAATGTTTGGTAGAATTCACATATAAATCCATCTGGTCCTGATGATTTTTTGTTAGGAAATTGATTAATGACTTGTTCTATTTCTTTTTCTAAAAGGGGACTATTTAAGTAATTTATTTCCTTTTCTGTTAATTTGGGCAATCCATATTTTTATAAGTATTCCTCCATTTCACTTAGGTTGTCAAATTTATTGGCATAAAGTTGGGCAAAGTAACTCCTAATTATTGCTCTAATTTCCTCTTCATTGGTGAAAAGTTCTCCCTTTTTTATTTTTGAGACTAACAATTTGATTGTCCTCTTTCCTTTTTCTAATCAAATTAACTAGAGGTTTATCTATTTTGTTGGTTTTTCCATAAAACCAACTTTTAGATTTATTTATTAATTCAATATTTTTTTAACTTTCAATTTTATTAACCTGTCCTTTTATTTTTAGGATTTCAAATTTGATATTTGATTGGGGGCTTTTAATTTGCTCTTTTTCTAGTTTTTTTTTTTAGTTGTAAGCCCAATTCATTGGTTTTCTCTTTATCTATTATATGCAAGTAAACATCTATAGATATAAAATTTCTGCTCATTATCAATTTGGCTGCATCCCATAAGTTTTGGTATGTTGTCTCATTGTTGTCATTCTCCTGGATGAAATTTGTCATTGTATATGTAATTTGCTGTTTCACTCATTTCATTCTTTAGGATGAGATTATTTAGTTTCCAATTGCTTTTGGTCTGTTTTCTCCTGGTCTTATTTTGCATGTGATTTCTATTGCAACATGATCTGAAAAAAATTGATTGACTATTTATACCTTTCTGCATTTGATTTCGAGGTTTTTATGCCCTAACATACGGTGAATTTTTGTATAAGTTCCATGAACTTCTGAGAAAAGGTAAACTCCTTTCTCTCTCCATTTAATTTTCTCCCAAGATCTATCATGCTTAACTTTTCTAACATTGGGTTTACCTCCTTATCTTCTTTTTTATTTATTTTGTGGTTCAATTTATCTAATTCTGAGAAGGCTAGGTTGAGATCCCCCACTATAATAGTTATGCTGTTTATTTCTTCTTGCATATTAACTTTTCTTAACTTTTTCTCTAGGAATTTTCATGCTATACTACTTGGTACATCTATGTTTAGTATTGACATTACTTCATATCTATGGTACCCTTTAGTAAGATATAGTTTCCTTCTTTGTCTCTTTTAATTAAATTTATCTTTGTTTTTACTTGATCTGAGATCAGCATTGCTACCCCTGCTTTTTTGTTTACCTGAAGCATAATATCTTCTCCTCCAGCCTTTTACCTTCACTCTGTATGTATCATTATACTTTAAATGTATTTCTTGTAAACAACATATTGTTGAATTCTGGGTTTTAATCCAGTCTGCTATCCACTTCCATTTTATGGGAGAGTTCATCCCATTTACATTCACAGTTAAAATAACTAATCCTCTATTTCCTGCCATGTTATTTACCCTAGGTTATGCTCTTCTCTTCCCTATGCCCCCTCCTTCCTGCAAAGTATTTTGCTTTTGAAGATCATCTCCCTCAAACAGTCCTCCCTCTTTAGAGCCCCTCTCCCTTTTTTACACTTTTCCCCTAATTCTTCTGTTTTCCCTTCTATGAGTTTTTCCAATTCTTTCCCCTCTAACCCCCCTACTTCCCTATAAGGTGAGACAAGTTTCTTTGTGATACCAAATATGTCTAATATTCTTTCTTAAAGCCGAATCTCATGAGAGTAAGATTCACATATTGCTCATCCCCCTCCCTTCTTTTCCTCAATTATAATAGGTTGTTTGTTTGTTTGTTTTGCCTCTTCATGAGATGCAATTTCCCTTATTTTACCTACTTTTTCCTCTTTTTCCAATATGATTCCTTTTCTACCTCTATTTTTTTTCATATTATAATAAGATCCAATTTTACTTGCATTCTATTTTTTTCATTTTTACTTTTTTCTGCTTCTCTTGAGGCCTATGTTTAGAGATCACATTTTTTGTTCAGTTCTGGTCTTTTCATTAGAAACAGGTGGAATTCACCTATATCATTGAATGTCCATCTTGTTTCCTGAAAGATAATGCTCCGGACTGATGCTGAGTGAAATGAGCAGAACCAGGAGATCATTATACATGGTAACAACAATACTATATGATCAATTCTGATGGACATGGCTCTCTTCAAGAATGAAATGTTTCAAACCAGTTCCAATTGTTCAGTGAAGAAAGTCATATACACTCAGAGATTGATTTTCAGTGCTGGGAAGTTCTGCTGATTGATTGATTGCTTTAGAGTGCTGTGTAATGGCAGCTAGGTCTGGCACTCTTCAGGGGTTCAGTGGCTCACAATCTACCACCCACAGAAGGCAGATCTGCCAAACCACCTGCTTACAATCAGGACAGATTGGCCCAAGAGACTCTCAAGAAGACTTTCAAGTACATGGAAGCGACAATGCTCCAACTCCTGCTCCAGCTCCCTTCCATGGTCTCCCTTTGCTACAATTTGGGTTTGGCAGACCACCCTCCTACCCAAATGAAACAGACTTCTTCTGAAGTTCTTCCAGGATATCTTCTTCTAGAAATGTGTTGTACTCGAAATATTTGTGGATTCTTTGACTTCAAAACCAGTTTAGAGGCTTCATCTGCTGTTGGTCTGACAGAAAGTTAGAGATGGTTACAGAGAGTCATGTCTGCTCTCCACCATTTTGGCTCCACCCAGATGATCCTGTCCTGGACTACCACTATCAAACATCATTGAGAAGCCAATCTCTCCTAGCTATATATCCAACATATATCTGAAAAGAACTAAGTTTTAGTTATTCAGAAAACAGTGCACATTAAGAAAAGCTTAAAACCCACATGTGCAAAAATGTTTGTGGCAGCCCTTTTTATAGTGGCTAGAAACTGGAAACTGAATGGATGCCCATCAGTTGGAGAATGGCTGAATAATTATGGTATATGAATGTTATGGAATATTATTCTTCTGTAAGAAATAACCAACAAGATGATTTCAGATAGGCCTGGAGGGACTTATATGAACTGGTGCTAAGTGAAATAAGCAGAACCAGGAGATCAATATACACAGCAACAAGAAGACTTTACGATGATCAATTCTGATGGACAAGGTTCTCTTCAACAATGAGATGATTCAAACCAGTTCCTATTGTTTAGTGATAAAGAGAGACATCCACACCCAGAGAAAGGACTGTGGGAACTGAGGGTGGACCACAACATAGCATTGCAATGTTTTCTGTTGATGTTTGCTTGCATTTTTTTCCTTTTTAGAATTTTTTTCTTTTTCTTTCTCTTTCAAGATCTGATTTTTCTTGTGCTGCAAGATAACTGTATAGATATTTATGCATATATTTGATTTATCATATATTTTAACATATTTAACATGTATTAGACTATCTGCCATCTAGGGGATGGGGGGGGAAGGAGGGAAAAATTTGGAACAGAAAGTTTTGCCAAGGCCAATGTTGAAAAATTACTCATATATTCAATATATAAAAAGCTTTAACAAAAAAAAAGAAAAGCTTAGAAAAGGCATCTCGGAAGAAAAAACTAATTCCACAAGACTATAAAAAGAGGCTAAGGAAATATATGGATTGACCAAACAACTATAAGAAATGAAACAAAATATGAAAATTTCTGAAAGTATAGTGTATTTACATTATAAACTACTGACCTGAAAATAAGTTAAGAAGTCATGTAAAGCATTCCAAAGGGATCATTTGAACATGATTTTCAATTAAAAGTAAGTACAAAATGTTATGAAAGAGTTTGTCTCTAACATGATAAATACACCAGAAATTGCCTTATAGTCACCAGATCTAATAATGATCAAGAAATCCAAAGGAAACAGAAATAAGTTCATCTTTTAGTCCAGGGATACTAAAAGAAAGACAACTCAAAGATGTGAGTGCTGGGAGTGTTTCTTGCCAGAAAATCAGCACAAAAGTCAAAAAGCAGTACCTGAACTAAGGAGACCTAACAGTGAATAGAAACCTACAGTGGTAACCAGACCAGGAACAGAGCTGTCCAAAGACATTGAACTCTACCAATATTTTGATAACAAACACACAAGGAGAGGTGGCAATAAATAGCAGAAATCCAGGAAATTGAGGTCCAGGGATGGAACAGGAATTGACCATTTCAAAAAAAGAGTACAGAAGGGGGAAAGGAGTCTATCCATCACACAGCCAGACACACACACAGAGGCACACACACACACACACACACACACACACACATACACAGCACTACAACAGAAAACAAGAAGAGATGATATAATATCTTTTATCATGAAGAAATGTGGCTTATGATAGCCAAGAAGTAGACCTAGAATAGCAGAATAGCATTATAACAAGTACAGACAAAACCTCAAAGGAAAGGGAGAAGTTTTAAATATGTGATAGAAATTAAACTGGAACTAAGCAAAATATTTCAAAATTATATTACGGATGAAAAAGGGGCTTTCCTCAAAGTAAATGGAAAGAATATAATTAACATAAAAGAAAAGATGGACTAGTGTAACCAAGTAACAGACTTCTGCAAAAGTAAATAGATCAAGTCACTAAGTGGCTTCATGAGACAAGAAATATTAGAACAAAATCAAAAGATTAAAAAAAATTAAAAATATGCAAAGTGTCTACTATGAAGAACAACTGACAAATAAAATAGTTAAGAAGAAAAATTCAAGTGGCTTGATGCCACTGTTTCAAAAATCTTATGTGGAAATTGTCCAAGGAGACTGTCCAAGGAAACAATGTAATATGTGAAATTTAAAAACAATGCACCTGAATAAAATCTCAAAATAAAAACATTCAGGAATCCCATGGCCAAAAATTTATTTTACAATGAAAAATAAAATTCAAGAAGAAAAAAGAATTTAAATGGCAAGGAACCACAGTCAATGTATGATAACTATTATTACTACAAATAAAAGAAAAAAATTGTTTATATTATTTCAAAAAAGATGTTTACAATCACAAATGTCTTCTACTAAAAGACTGAGTATAATTGTAGGGATTGTATAGTCCTTTCCCTCCCCTCATTCTGTCATTCTTCTGGACCAAGCAATAGAGCTCAAATCTCCACCTATCCACTGTAAATGGAAATGTAGGAAAGTGAAGGTGTGTTCTACATAGGGTGTAAGTATTCAATATTGCAGCAGTGCTCATCCAGAGAATTAAAGAACCGAGGCAAGAGGAGTAAGGCACCAGTATTGAAAAAGAGGAAGAAAAAGGAAGTTCCACCAA
>JAJPUD010013260.1:0-33159 GCA_023553655.1 Myrmecobius fasciatus | reverse complement strand
GCATTGGCATTCAGAGACAGTTCCATTTTTCAATCTCAGTTACTTGGGGCAAAGACTGAGGCCAGTGAAAAGTTAATTCTCTTTCTAGGTCAGTTGAGTTACATCCTTCATCATATTCTAACCAGATGACTATGTAAATATTCTTGTTGCCTATTCTTTCTTTGTTAAGGAAAAGTAAACCTTTGGTAATGCTTCAATGAATTTAAAGTAACTTGTCCATCCTAACATTAAATCTGAATTAACACAGTACAGGTGTTGAAACCTCCTCTAGCAAATACAAGGCCAAAAAAATTGTTTTTTGCTGATGAAGGGAAAGAGTGTAACTAAAGCATTTAAAGAAAATGCACAAAAGAAATTGGGAAGTGGTTAAGAGGTCAATATTTGGTCAAATTTGACAACTTTGGAACATAATGAACTGCTTCTGTAACCCTAGTTCCAAAGCCCTTTAACAAGAAAATTTCTTCTGATTGGTGGAGATCAATTCCCTTTATCTGTATAAGGGCCTGGGAAAAGTTGGTAAGAATTGATAAGGAGTTGGAAAGGGGAGAAATACTCAGTTTTCAATTTCCATAACATCATTGGAGCCTCAAGTTGCTTTGGGTTCTGCAGTTATACCTGGTGATTCTGATTTCCAGCTTCAAGAGAGAAGATAAAAGTCAATTCCAGTTCAGGTTGCTAGAGGGAAAAATTCTGAGAAAAAAAAACATTAGAAGTTTAGGCAGTCTTGATCATGTTCTTAATTTCAGTTTGCTATACTCTATACTTCAGGAAACTTCCCCTTCCTGAAATTTTGGATTATCTCCCTTGGTTAAATGAGGTATTTCACTGGGGTGTATGTTCAGGGAGGATTAGCAGCTCTGGTGAAGAGGTCTTGCTGAGCCATTTCCAGGGGTAATTTCCTACAGTTGGTGTCTCCTGTCACCCAACTCTCACCTGTGGCTCCAAGAACCTGTAGTGTGTGTAACAGTAAAATTGTTTAAGAAAACAGGCTAAATCAGATTGAGGACCATTACTGAATTATGAGGTTGTCTATCTTAAGCATGTGAAGACTTCTCTTGGTTGAAAGAGTAGATGAGAATAATTTATTTCAGTGGTCATGGAGACAACTAAAGCAGATGATGGTGAGTATTTTGAACTTGGTCAAAAATTGGAGATATCAAATTTATCTACTAAATTCTGGTCAGTCACCTAGACTGTCTTAATGACTGGACTTCGATAACTCTGGAAAAAAGAGTATGACTGACAACATTGTATAACTTGGCCTCACTTAAATTCAAGCCATGTATAAGTCAAGATATGACCCATAATGATGTCATTGGTCTTCTTCAAGAACAAAAGACAAATAACAACAATAAGTTATCTCACTCCCAATAAGTGGATTCATCCATTCTTTAGTATATTTTATGTATATATATATATATATGTGTGTGTGTGTGTGTGTGTGTGTGTATGTATATATTTCCCAATGTTTCTCATCTCTGATTTGTTTTGCTACAAATTTGAATAGGATTTCTTGGCTAAGTACTGTGTCTTCAGTGTAGAGCTGTATTTTGGTGGGAATTGTGTCAAGACTTGCATATAGAGGTTGGAGTCCTTCTTCCATCAATAATGGATATGATAAATATGAACTATGATATGAAACTAGATAAAGATGAAAAATTCAAACCTTACAGCAACAATATTTAAAGGAGCAAATAGCTATAATTCTAGAAAAGAATCTCCTCAAAGTAGAGAGCAGAATGGACTACAGCCTCCACCTCTTGCTTCTGCCTCTAATAGAGATTAAAAGTCTCCTTTGGAGAAGGGTTGAAAGAAAATAGATTAGATATTTCTATTTTGCTTCCTTTTGAGCAACATAATGATATCCCTATGTTATAAGTAAAAGAAAGGCCTCATTACATAATATAGTTAATAAAATACAGAGAATATATAATCACATTCATAGTTTCATAAACCATAATGTTTTTTTTTTCTTTTTTGAATATAGGAATATTCATTTTGCCAAATTTAGAATAGTAAAAAAATTAAAATATAAAAATTTGTTGTAATTCAAAACTACTGATATTAAAAGTTTTATTTAGAGAGAGAAGTATATGACATTGAAAACTGCCTTTGGAGTAAGGAATACCTTGATTAAAATCTTGCCTCTGATATATACTACCTGTGTTATAGTGGGCTAATCATTCAATTTCTCAGTACCCCAAACAATTTTCTAATATTAGTTTGCAGAATTTACCAATCTCCATTTATGGATATAATGCCTACACTGGGAATGCTCTATGCTGATGAAATAATATAGACAAATGGGAAAAATATTTACACAATTCTTTTTTGTTATGTCTGTTTATATAAAATCTCTTTTGAGTCCCATAGCATCCTTATGAAACAAATAGTCCAAGAATTATTGTGATATTGTACATCAAGAAACTGTAGTGTATAAAAATCAGGTAAATTGCTCATAATCTCATGACATGGGGAGGAATGACATAGTTTCAATTCATATCCAGGTCTTCTTCCTCTGTAATACCTTTTCTACTAAGTCATATTAGACTATAGGTACAGTAATTGCACTGATGATTTTATTGGTATAAATGAAGAAACTCTAATGCAGATTAGGACCTTCTCTGCAGTTTACCATTTAATTGACTAGCTTATTGATAGATTAATCAACTTGTCTGAGAATGAGCAATACAATGTTACCTTATTTAATTCAAGTGTACTCATTTTGTATGTCTTTGAACTGACAGCTAAAATATCGTATAATTAATTAGACTATGGCTGATGTGAACATTTGTATGTAAGAGCACTGAGATATTGTGTTGAGTCAACAATCCCAACACTGAAAATAAACTATCAAAATGTTTAAATATGGATAAATTCATGATTCTTTTTAGCACTCTCTCTAAAAAAAAAGCCAGTTAGAAATACCCAAACAAAAATACTTATACATTTTGTTATTAGAGACTACAGGGCAATACTTTCCTCAAACCAATTTTAGATTTTTTAATTGTCTAGAGACAATGTTTTGATACTTGTGGAATAATTGTTTTATTTTCATCAACCCAATGAATTAGGCTTAATGATGTGCTGTGGGTGGACAAGGGCATGCAAGTTTTCTCAGAGCCTTGTCCAGCATTCTGCTGAATAGTGCTATAGGATATACAATTGCTACACACCAGGGTAGGTTTGGGCTAAACAATGTCATTCATTATTGAAAGGAAATAACCAAGCACAGCAGGCAGAACTCTAAAAACCAACAGGATCGCAACTGTGAGCTCTGCCCTGTAAAGGAACTTATTTGAAGTTTCTTTACCCTATTATTAAGTACTCAACTTAAAAAGCTATTTAGTGTCGCCTACCACTCACTGAGCAACTGTTAGGAATTCAACATCATGGCTCAAGGGAGTATATGGCCTTTAATTATTTTTGAATAATACATTCTAGGAAAACAACAAAAATAGAAAATGTATATATTATTATAAATGAAACTCTTCATTTGCCAAGGAGCTCCAAACAACTGTTACATTAATGAGTTATATGATGTCAAAAGAATTTTATGACCTACCTGAGGCTGCTATCCCATAGCATTTGAAATGGGATTTTTTTTTTTTTTTTTTTTTTTTTGCTGAGGCAATTGGGGTTAAGTGACTTGCCCAGGGTCAAACAGCTAGAAACTGTTAAGTGTCTGAGATCAGATTTGAACTCAGGTTTTCCTGACTTCATGCTGGTGCTCTATTCACTGTGCCATCTAGCTGCCCCGAAATGGGATCATTTACCACAAAATCAAAACCCTTGTTCCTCCACCACCCAATTTATTAGTCAAATACTACCTTACACAGAGCCTTTATGCTGCCTTTTGGTCTCTTCTTAATCAAGAAGTTTTTTATATAGATTTTTTTAAATTGGTGTTTTCTTTTTAATGTCATTAGAAGAAAGAATTTTTTTTTGTGCTCATCCTGCAAAAGATAATCCAAACTGGCACATTCGGGGCAACGTTTACCCCAGTCAGGAAAATTCTCCAAGTATGCTACTGAGCTAAGAATAATAAATCAACCAATGCACTGTTCACAACTTACTCCTCAACCCTTGTACCCCCCCCCACACACACACACACGCACACACTTTTTAGCATGTATGGTAAAAGGGAAAAGCATGGTGATTCAGTAAAATCACCCTTCCTTTTCTCACCATGGTGACCTCACTCACACCATTGACTATTTTGGGAATGTTTTCTTTCACGATCTTTGCCTATGGAAATATGAGCCATCATCTTTCAGGTCCAAGTTCAGGTGTTGCTTTCTGAACAAAGCTCTCTCTATCCAACTCAACCAAGCCAAAAACACTTTACATCTTTATTAAAAATAAACTTTTTATCCTGCCTCAGACCTTCCATGTTTCTCCCTTCCCCTACTCTCATACCTGAGAACCTTGCCTCCAAATTTACAGGAAAAAAATGAGGTCATTTGCCCTGAGTTCCCCCTTTCCCCCTCTTCCTCAACTCCTATTATTGGTTTGCCTGCTGCCACTTTCTCCTTATTCTCCCCTCTCACATGATAGAGTGATTTTATACCTTACCAAGGGTAACCTCTACTTGTTCGAATAAAACCATTCCATGCTCTCTCCAATATATTGATCCCTCTCACTCCTACTCTTTTACTATTCTCTACCCCCTTTTCTGTACTCCTCTCCCTCCCTCCCCGCCTCCTCTCTCCTCTCTCTCTTCCTCCTCTCCCTCTCAACATCTCTCTCTCTGTCTCTCTCTGTGTCTCTCTGTCTCTGTCTGTCTCTTTCTCTCTCTGTCTCTGTCTCCTGCCTTACTTCCTACTTCCTACTACCTACAAACACACCAGTGGCTCCTCTATTCAGAAAAATATCATTTGAGTCTTCCATCTTTTTTAAGTTTTGTCCTATCTTCTGCCTCTGTCTCTTCTGCCATTTGTGACTAAACTCCTTGAAAATACTGTCTTTAATAAGTATCTCCATTTTTATTCCTCTAACTTTTCTGAACCTTTAACAAATCGGTTTCTGACCTTATCATTCCACCAGCACTGCTCTTTCCAACATTACTAATGATCTTTTCATTACCAAATCCAATTGTTTTTTTAAAAAAATTCCTCATTCTCTTTGACCTCTCTGTGGTCTTTGACATTATTGATCACCTTCTCTTCCTCTCTAGGTTTTCAGGACACACTCTCTCCTGTTTTTTTTTTTCCTTTTACCCATCTGATCACTCCTTTTGTGTCTTTTTTTCACTGGATTCTCTTCCAGATCATACCTTCTAATCATAAGTTTTTCAAAATTATTTCCTGGACTTTTTTTTCTTTTATTTTTTTATTACTACTTCATTTAGTCATCTCTGCAATTCCTATGGATTTAATTTTAAAATCTCTAAATAGATAATTCTCAAATCTACCTTTCCTGTCCCAATATTTCTGCTGACCTTCAATCTCACATTTCAAATTACCTCTATACATCTCAAAGGAGATAATATATAACTGAGAGGAATAGGATTTTTTTAAAGAATGTAGTGAAATGTGCTTATTATTCTTTTTCTTTTTAACTATTCTGCTACTTATCTATTTTTGTTGAAATTGGAAAACTTTGACTCTTGAAAGAGAATTCCAAAATTGTCATAAAGAGGATTAAATGTAATTTAGTTCACTTGGAAGGTGTTCATTTAAATTCTTCATTAATCTCTTCCTTATTCATTATTCTAATATCCTTGATTACAAGTACACATGATGTAATTATTTAAAATCATCTTTCCTTTTTCCTTCAGCAGCTAAATGTCTAGAACTTCATCTAATACCTGCTACCGACAGATCTTAAGTTAGGAATCAGTTTGTAATGGAAGAGCAGGAAAAAATGGATGAAAATTACTGTTTAGATAAGTTTCAAGTAACATTCACCAAATTCAAGCTATAATCTTTTAACAGAAGAGGTCTTTGTGAGAGAGTTAGAATATGTGACAGAGAGATGGCACAGAAGTTAGAGTATTGAACTTGCAGTCATATGATTGTGATGGAATATTGTTGTGTTTTGAGGAATGACAAGCAGGATTATTTCAGAAGAACCTGGAAAAAAATTACAAGAATTGATACAAAGTGGAGTGAGCAGAAGCAGCAGAATACTCTAACAGCAATACTTGTACAAAGAAGAACTATGAATGACAGCTCTTCCTAACAATGCAATGTTCTGAAACAATCAATTGCAAAGGACTCATCATGAAAAATGATATCAGCCTCCAAAGAAAGAACTGATGTCATCTGAATACAGCCTGAAGCATACTATCTCATTTTCTTTTCTTGTTCAAGTTTTCTTGCAAAAAAATAACTAAGAAAAAGGTTTTACCTAATTGCACATAACCTATATCAGATCATGAAGCATCTTAGGGAGGAGTATGGGGATAAAGGGAGGGATAAATTTGGAATTCAAGACAAAAAAAATAACAAATGTTAAAAATTGTTTTTACATGTAATTGGAAGAAAATAAGATTTTTTTAAAAATATTCTAGCATTATGTAAGGCCCCTCCTTCTGAGAATTGTATCTAACATCTCTCCTACTACTCTGTAATAATCCAGTGTCCAACATCCCTCCTTGGGCTCCCTAACACTTAGAGCTCCTAGGTCATTGCTAGTCATTTTGGCCTTTACTTGCCTTTGCACTCTATTGACTCTGGAGGAACAAATAAGGGTCTGTACAGCTCTGCCACACTTAAATCCAATGCACACCCAAATCAAAGTATCACATTTGTGATGTGATTGGTCATCATTTGAGATGAAAGATGAATAACAACCATTCCAGCTCTCTCATTCCGGGAAATTTCTAACCTTTGTAGTTTCTTCCTCCTATTTGTCATTTCCTCTCTGAATAGAATCCATTCTAAATAAAATCCTTCAGTACATATTTTATTAATTTTTTATTCCTGTCTGTATCCTGTTTTTGTCTCAAATGACTTCTTTCTCTGTTTTGCCCCTGCAGAGAACTCTCTCTTTCTCCTTTTCAATTTAATTTCATCTGCTGCCTTTCCTCATTATAATGTAATTTCCTTAAGGGCAGACACTATATTTCAGTACATATATGTATCTTTAAGCTTTAGGACAATGTCTATTGCATAGTAAGTACTTAATAAATGCTTATTGATTTGACTTTTTTATTATAGTTTAAAATTGCCTATCTCTTCTTGATGGTTAGTGATAATTTCTTTTATTTCCTCTTTTCTTCCTGTCAATTCTGCTTTCTTCTTTTGCAATTATTAAAGTAGTTTTCTTTCCTCTTTTTTAGTCTAAGATTGAAGCATTCTTTTCTTTAAACTTTGTTTTTTCTTGAAGGCTTTTATTTTTATTAGGGTGGGAGATCTGTTTTCTTTCACAACATGACTTTTATGAAAATATTTTGCATAACTTCACATGTGATTTCTTAATTGTGGGTGGGGAAAAGGGAGAGAATCCAGAACTCAAAAATTTTAAAAACAAATGTAAAAAAATGTATTTTAAATGTAACTGGGGAAAAATATGTAACAAATAAATAAAATATACATTATTTCATATCTCAATCTATAAATCATTTATTTAATTCTTTGAGTTTTTATCTTTCATTGTGATTTTGTACAGCTGATAAACAATTCATTTCAAAAGAGGATATAATCTCAATAATCTCTTTTCCTTAATACATAAAAAAAATTCTTTTTCTTTTTGTAATTTTTATCCCAGATAGATGTGTATTTAAACTCACATAATATCTGTTTTCTTGACTCTTTAAGGTCACAGTCTTAATATTTGAAAATTACTATCCTGTAAGAGGATATTGATATTATTATAATGTTTTTTGTAATTGTAGAATTTTTAGTAATAGTTCATCAAATACTGGAATGTTACTAACTTAAATTGGCAAACTAATATAAGGTATTGTTTATGTAACAGGTTACTTGTGAATACCAGACAACTAAAATATTATTGACAAAAAAATGTTAAATCTAGGAGCATTTTATACATAATTATACAAACATTATAATGATGTAGATATTTTTCTATACATACTGTAAGTGTAATGACAAACAGCATCCTTAATGTCAAGAAACTTTTTTTAAACATGCCTTAAAAAACTGTGACAAATTGAAGATTAAAATTCTCTTAATTAACAGGCTGTTATTCTTTCATAAACACAGTATATTTTTGGAAATTTTAACATAGTCCTAAAATATAATCATACTAATTTAACTAGAATTTATATATTAATTTAAAGTTTTCACTTGACATATCTTAACTGAAGATAAAATAAATTAGAATAATTTTAGGGAATGGAGCCACAGAAAGATATTCAAATATATGTTTTCATCATTTCATCAAGAATTTTCAGCTGCTTCTGTCTCCTGATATTGAGTAGTTTTTAAACCCCATTATCTACTTTCATCAAGCAATTTTGGTGTCATCAGAGTGACTCCCTTCAGATTTCAATCTACTATTTTCTTCTATCCCCAATCCTAAATCCCTTTGGAAAAATAACTGTTAAAAAGAGAATGATAAATGTTGGAGGGGATGTGAGAAAACTGGGACACTAATAAATTGTTGATGGAGTTGTGAATGGATCCAACCATTCTGGAGAACAATTTGGAACTATGCCCAAAGAGTTATCAAACTGTTCATACCTTTTGATCCAGCAATGTCTTTACTGGGCCTATATCCCAAAGAGATCATAAAAAAGGGAAAAGGACCCACATGTGCAAAAATGTTTGTGGCAAGAAACTGAAAATTGAGTAGATGGCCATTAGTTGGAGAATGGTTGAATAAATTATAGTGTATGAATATTATGGAATATTATTGTTCTATAAGAAATAATCATCAGGATGATTTCATAAAAACCTGAAGAGATGCGTATGAACTGATGCTATGTGAAATGAGTAGAACCAGGAGATCAGTTTACACAGCAATAGCAAAATTATACAATGATCAATTCTGGTGTACATGTATGTCTCATTTCAAAAATTAGGTGATTCAGGCCAGTTCTAATGGTTTTGTGACGGAGAGAGCCATTTGCACCGAGAAAGAGGACTCCAGGGACTGCGTGTGGATCACAACATAGTATTTTCACTTTTTTGTTGTTGTTTGCTTGAATTTTTTTCTCATTTTTTCCCTTTTTGATTTGATTTTTCTTGTTCAACAAGATAATTGTGAAAATATGTTTAGAAGAATTGCACATGCTTAGCATATTTTGGATCATTTGCCATCTAGGGAAGTGAGTAGGGAGAAGAGAAGGAAAACATTTAGATCACAAGGTTTTGCAAGGGTGAATGTTGAAAATTATTTATGCATATGTTTTGAAAATAAAAATCTTTAATAAAAAAATGAAAAAAAGAAAAGAACCTTTGTCCAATTTAACTATTGTTTATATGACTATGATGCTTGTATTTTCTTTTTATCCCTAAGCTTAGACACCTTGAAGTGCAATAACTTCAATCCCATTCACATTCTATTGAATCTTATTGTTTCACTTGAAGCCTTCCCAATCTATACTCTAAGTTTACCTTTCGGAAGCTTTTATTTGTTTGTTTTTAGACTCCATAACTCTGTCTTGAAAATCTATGCCTTCTTTCTACTTTCAAATCTTTTTTTTTAATGTGACCAATCCACTTGAGTAGATTTCAGATGTTGCTCCTTTTGGCAGTTCAGGTCTTGACCTATTCTATCTATAGCAAACCAGCCACAGGCATAATGGCTCATGCTAAAAGGTCTTTCTTAGGATATTTTCTCCAGGTTCTTATCTAGATGCACTTGCTTTCTCATTCTGAAAGTTGTTACCAGGTGAATCTTTACCTAGCTTCCCACTATTGGCTAAACTAAAGCTTACAGACATATTCAAGGGACAGAGAATTGAAATAGTTTAGTACAGCCCTCAGAGATCTAATTACTTTCTCAACTCAGAGTCAGGAGTCACTTGCTCCAGTTTTATTCCTAACCCTGGGATCATAAAAATATTTTTCAAAATAATAGCAAAAAAAATTACATGGACATGTAATACTAATATATTTCCTTCTGCCCCTCTAATAATTTAAAAAGAGCTTTCAAACATACCTGGAAATATGCTTTTATCTAAAATATTTTATTGTGTTTACTTCACTTTTAAACATGACAACGGTGATAAGAGATAGGTAAATTAGGACTGAATATGGTCTGTCAACATGCTACTGCATTAACTAATCTTGGTATTTTTTTTCTCTGCTGACAACTAGATCTGATATGATGTTCTGTTTACCTAGGAGAGTGTGGCTGTTGGCAGCTTAAAAAAGCACAAACAATATTCAAATATAATTTCTCTAAAGGGAATTTGTCATTTATATGGAAATACTTAGACTTTTTAAATAACCTGATAAGAGTTTAATGCATCTGAACTTTTGTTTTCTCCTTGCACTTCAAATGTGAACACTTGGGATTACTGAGTTATGTATTTTGTCTCTGTTAATGAGAGCAGATACTTGTACTTTTTAAAATAGAGTTTATTTAATTCAATTCAGTTTAATCCAATATTCAACATTTATAGAGCACTATGTTATATTACACATAAATTGATGCAAACAATAATTGCTTAAAATTGTCATGCTTTAAAATGTTCAAAATACTATATTAAGTCATATGTATGTATATTTGTTGGAATGCATGCATGTATGTATGTATTTATGTATTACTTGTGGCCCAGATATTTCAATCCTTACAAAAACCTGGACCAAAATTATTAAATTCAGTTTGGAAAGCTAAACCTAAGAGGTAAAATTTTTCTCCTCTGACTCATACCTACCACCTATTTCAAGAAAACTCTTTTAAAATTCTGCTTAAACTATCCCAAATATGGTTACCCACCTTCTATGTAAGTGTTATAAAACTTTACTGAGCTCTCTTTTCTCTTTTCTTTTTTTCTCAAATGCCTGAAAAAATGATCTCCATTTCCTCTCCTTCTGCCTATTCCTCAAACTTTTGCAATTAAGCTTCTGACTGTAACTCAAAGAAAAAGGCACTCTCTAGTCTTACCACTGATTCATTAATTGCCACATCTTATGGTTATTTCACATTTCATATTCCTCTTGATCTCCCAAATTCTCTCTTCATATTGGGATACAAGATTCTCAATTGGTTCTCTTTCTACATCTATGAAAACTCCATCTCACTCTCTTCAGTAATCATTCCTGTCATTCCTCTTAATAGGCTATATTCCAACACTATGTCTTGGACCCTCTTCTCTCTACATTTTTTTCCTAGTAACTTTATTATCTCTTATGTCAAGGTTATCACCTTTCTTTTAGTAATACAAATTCACAACTTAGGCACCATTTTGACTCTTTTCTCTCTCTCCCATTTCCCACACTGAATCAGTGGCCAAATCCTGTCATTTTCACCTTTTAACATCTCTCTTAAGCATTTTCTCTTCTCCTTTGATCACCACTCCCTTCTTCTGACACCATCCTGACACAGGCCTTCAACAGTTCACACTAGGATTATTACAATAGCTTGCTGGTTGATCTCTTCGTTTCAAATCTTTCCCCATTCCAATTCACATTCAATTTAGCTATCAAACTGATTTTCCTAAAATGTAGGTTTGACTTGTATTTAACTCTCTGTTTAATAACTTCAGTAGCTTCTTATTACTTTCAGAATCAAATAAAAAATCTTATTTTTGACAGTCAAAATTAGGGCTCGACCCCCACATAACACCACATACCAAGATAAGATTTAAATGGGTTCATGATTTAGATATAAAGAGTGATATTATAAGCAAATTAGAGAAACATAGGATAGTTTACCTCTGAGACCTGTGGAGAAGGAAGGATTTGTGACCAAAGAAGAATTGGAACTCTTAAATGAACACCAGATAGATAATTTTGATTATATTAAGTTAAAAAGTTTTTGTACAAACAAAACTAAAGCAGACAAGATTAGGAGAAAAGCAATAAATTGGGAAATCATCTTTACATTTAAGGGTTCTGACAAAAGCCTCATTTCTAAAATATACAGAGAATTGTCTCATATTTATAAGAATTCAAGCCATCCTCCAATCGATAAATGGTCAAAGGATATGAACAGACAATTTTCAGATGATGAAATTAAAACTATTTCTAGTCATTTGAAAAGGTGTTCCAAATCACTATTGATCAGAGAAATGCAAAGTAAAAGAACTCCAAGATACCACTACACACCTGTCAGATTGGATAAAATGACAGGAAAAGATAATGAGGAATATTGGAGGGGATGTGGGAAACTGGGACACTGAAACATTGTTGGTGGAAATGTGAACGGATCCAACCATTATGGAGAGCTATTTGGAACTATGCTCAAAAAGTTATCAAACTGTGCATACCCTTTGACCCATGAACTGATGCTGAGTGAAATCTGCAGAACCAGGAGATCACGGTACAGGGCAACAATAAGACTATATGATGATAAATTCTGGTGGACATGGTTCTCTTCAATAATGAGATGTTTCAAACCAGTTCTACTTGTTCAGTGATGAGGAGAGCCATGTGCACCCAGGGAGAGGCCTGTGGGATCTGAGTCTGGACCACAACAAAGCAATTTCACACTTTCTCTCGATGTTTGCTTACATTATGTTTTCCTTCTTAGGTTTTTTATTTTTATTTTTTTCTCCTCCCTTTACAGCAAGATAACTGTATACATATATATACACATATTCCATCTGTCAAGTATTTTAACATAATTAACATATATTGGACTTCCTCCCATCTAGGAGAGGAGGTGAGGGCTAGGAGGGAAAAATTTGTAACAGAAAGCTTTCCAACAGTCAATGTTTAAAAATTACTTATGCGTATTGCTTGCAAATAAAAAGCTTTAATAAAAATAAAATAAAAAAGAGATTATCAAGAAAAAATACTCATATACAAAATATTAATTAAAAGAATACATTGATCACCTTTGAAAAGAGATTCAACAATGAAAGTTCCCAGAATTGTTGTAAAACTCCATAACATGATCTCAAGCAAAAAAAAAAAATCGAAGTTTGCCAAAAACAAACGAATAAATTAAAACAAAACACACACGCATACATACACACACCCGTTCAAGTATTGAGCAGGGACAGTCAGGATTACCTAGGATTTCGTAGCTGCTACAATACAGGGATTGGAGAGCCTGGAATACCATGTTCCAGAAGGCAAAGGACCTGGGATTAAAACCAAGAATCAACTATCCAGTGAGACTGAGCATCATCTTTCAGGGGAGAAATGGATCTTCAATGAAGTAGGCGACCTTCAATAAATTCTACTAAAAAGACTAGAACTAAACAGAACTAAAACAAAATAGTCTACAAACACAAGACTCAAGCAATGCATAAAAAGTTAAACAGGGAAAAAAACATATAATTTACAGGTTAAAATGCTTACATCCCTAGATGGGAAAATGATATTTGTAGCTCTTGGTAACTATATCTTTTATTTGGGCAGTTAGAAGGGGCATATATAGACGGAGTGTGTGAGTATAAAATGACTCTGATATGATGATTTAAAGAAAAAAGACTTTAAGGGATAGCAAAATGATTGTACTGGGAGAAGAGAAAAGGGGAAGTAAAATGAAATAAATTAGACTACATGAAAAGGCACAAAAAACCTATTACAATAGAAGGAAAGAAGGGAGGGGAATGAGCATTGTCTGAAGCTTAATCTCATAAGTTTTGACTCAAAGTAGGAATAATATATTCACCCATTTGAGTATAGAAATGTATCTTACCCTATAGGGAAGGAAGAAGACAAAGGAGAAAGAAAAGGGAGGCCCTATATAAAAGGGAGGGCAGAAAAAGGTAAGAGAAGAGAAGAAAGGTTTTAGCAGGAGGACAGTTTGAGGGAGGGTTAGGTCAGAATCAAAACACTACTAAGAAGGGAAAGGGTTGGAAAAAAAGAACAAAAATAGGTACATTAAAAAAACGGTGGAGGGAAATACGCAGCTGATAATCATAACGGTGAATGTGAATGAGATGAACTCATCCATAAAATGGAAGCAGATATAAACGTGGATTAAAAACTAGAACCCTTAATATGTTGTTTACAAGAAATGCATTTGACACAGAGACATACATACAGAGGAAGAGTAAAGGGCTGAAGAAGAATTTATTATGCTTCTCCTAAAGCAAAAAAAAAAAAAGGGAGAGGTAGCAATTTGATCTCAGACAAAGCAAAAACAACAGCAATGCTCAGTAAAGTCTTCATAAAAGCCATCCAGCATATTTGCCTGACATGTTTCAGAGGGTGGGAATTACTTCCAGTTTGGCAGGGAAAGGAAGCAATAGTAGGTACAGATCAAAGAAAGTTTTCAACTTTTTCCAACATTGACTTAGTTGGCTCTTAAAGAGAGAAATTTATGTGATAAAAATACAAGATGTTACTTTCCAGATTTGAAGTATATGTTATCAATGGTACAAAGATAAGAGAAATTAAAGCAAGATTAGGGAAAACAAAAAGAAAAAGGAAAAAAATGCAGTCTAAATTACCCCATGGTGGGAGTGGCTGGCATAGTTTCAAGAAACTATGAACTAGGCATACAGCATTAGGCTAGACAGATAGGTATTAATAGAGTTCTGACAAAAGATGATCCAGTGGACAAGAAATTTTCCTTATCCTCTAAGATACTGCTATCTGTCTTCCAAAATTACCTTACACTGACTTTGAATATATTTTATATATTGTCATATATAGTCTCCTTTGACTAGAATATAGCCTCCTCAATGGCAGAGATTTTTCATTTTTGTCTTTTGCACCCAATGTTGAGCACAGTGAATGTCATATATTATTAGGTGCCCAATAAATTTTTTTATTGATTAATAAATGGAAATACTAGAACATAATGCCATAAACATAAGTTGGAGAAAGATTACAAAAGAACTTGAAAGCCAAAAAAAAGAATCAATATTTTATTCTGTTGGAAATTGGAACCAATAGCTTTTAAGAAAGTGAGTGGAGATTCATTTGTGCATTAGACAGATTGCTTTGGCTGCTGCATAAAATATAGATTAAAAAGGAGAGAAACTAAGGGCAGGAAAACCAGTTAAGAAAGCTATTACAATAATCCAGTCTTGTGTCTATAAAACTTTAGGAATGGAAAAATGGGGACACATGTAAAAAAATTTGAAAGTCAAACTGACAGATCTTGGCAGCTGATTCAATGTGGGAGGTAAGGAAAAAAGAAAAATAAATAGCATTCCCAATATTTTAAATCAAGTTTCATGGGAGAAAAGTGATACCATCAATAGAAGTGTAGAAGCTAGGATATGGGCCAGGTTTTCATGGTGAGTTCTGTTTAGGATATTTTCAGTTTGAAATAGCAACATGACAGACATTCAGATTGTGATGGCCAGTGGACAGCTGAGAATGTAAAATTAGAGTTATTAGTTTAGTATGGTCACTGTAAAGTTATACTTTTAAACAATTGTCTAAACAGTTTTAGATAATAAACAAGAATTTGCTAGGAAAAGTTGTTCATTATTACTTTTTTGGCTGTAAATAAAATAAGTAGAGCCTTCAATTTAATGTAGTAAATGTTGATTAAAATACTTGCTATATGAATGGTAAGACCCTAGATATATTTCTTCTTGTGGATGACACAATTGCAGTGGTCTCATCAACTCCTAAGTCATTACTGAATAAGAAATCACTCAAAATTGTTTGACCTGACTAACTCAGAAGAAAGATGAATGACTATTGTCCAGATTAGAACATAAATTTAGCTTAGATTAGAACAGGCCATCTCAAAAACTTGTTTATATATATATATATATATATATACATATATATATATATGTATATATATATATGTATATATATATATACATGCATATATATGCATATCTAGCATAGAAAGAGCAATTAAATAAAAAAGTTAGATATAGAAATAAACAGGATGGGAAGAAAAAGCTGGATTGCCTTAGGCAATTACAAAGTTTCTTTAATGCCGTCAGGCTTTCCATTTAAAAAAAATAAAAAGTTCCATTTTATTATTTTTGTTAATACTGATGCTCTACAAGGCAGCTAGGTGGTGCAGTGGATAGAGTGCCAGCCCTGAAGTCAGGAGGAACTGAGTTCAAATGTGACCTCAGGCACTTAACACTGCCTAGCTATTTGACCCAATTGCTTCAGTGAAAAAAAAAATACTGAAATTCTATTAATGTTACTATATTGTAGGGAAACATGATATAATTAAAAATTAATATCAGTTGAAGTGCAATGGACTGGCACTTGGTAGATATGAATGAATATGAATGAATTTTCACATAAAAAATGAGGAACTTGGGAAGCTGAAAGCAAAAAGAATTATCATTTGTACAGTCTCTACTGTGTTCTAGGAAATGTGCCTAGAACTTTTTATAAGTTTTATTTCATTTTATCCCTCCAACAACTTTGTAAGATATTCCCATTTTAAACCTGAGGAAACTTCTGAACGTGGTGATAGACTCAGACCTTCTTTGTTGGAGGCCCAGTCCTATAATCATTGAAGTATCAGTTGCTGAAGATGATATGAAGGAACTGATTGAAAAGAAAAAAAAAAGATTGGTTACATGGTGAGATCAAGATTTAAGAAGTACCCTGATAGTGTGCTCCACTTGTACCCTCTTAATATCGGGGGGGGGGGAAGAAGGAAGGCCTACAACATAGAATGGATGCCCTGTTGCAAATTAATTATATGAAATAAGAAAGAGTCATATATTATTGGCAGGCATGAATTATATTCTCTCACAGAAGGAAACTCCCCAAAGGATGAGATCACAAATCCAAGTGTCTATTTAGAGTTATTGAATGACCATTTAATTCATAGTTCTATAAAATTTGTAGTTCCATAAAAGGATTAAAATTATTTATTTCAAGGAATTTAAACTGAGTTGGAGAGGCATTAACCAAAGAACTTGATGAGAAGTTTCTAATTTCTTCTCCCCAACTCAGTGACTGAAATGTATTTATTCACTAAAATAGACCAGAAAATAATTCTTACAAATCTGCTTGCCTCAAAATTTGCATTGACCTCATCCGATTACTACTATCACTCTAATTAGGGCTATTCTTCACCTCCTTTCACCATACTGTGGCCAAGATGAGTGCTACCAAATAATAATTCCTACTTGAATATTGTTCATAAGTCATTTTGGAGTGTGATAGCACTACCATTACTTCAGATGGAATTGAATACATATTTTCTTCCATGCAATTTCCTTCATTACCAAAATTCTTACTATTTTAAACACACTACACTAGAATAAAAAAAAATTAATTATATTTTGTTGTTAAATGTTCAAAAACTATATTTTGTTGTTAATTGTTCAAAAAACTAATTTTCTAAACAACATTGTAGATGTGATACATATGATGGTTAAAACTCAACTTTATTCAAATAAATGGTTTTAATGCAGTTTTTACAATAATTTTCTTTAGTTCAATTCACTTCAAATAATTTTAATGTACCTAATTTTTATAAGATAACACATATACCATGTTTTAGAATTTAAACATGAAAAATAAAACAACTTTAAAAATCCTATTTGGTCCAGCAGCTTACAAAATCAAATAGATTATTGTCCAGAATTATAATTTAGTAGAGAATAATAATTTACATTTAATATAACAAATTACTAATAACAAACTTAGAAAATTGGGGGCAAATATTTTTATCAATTTATCAGGTGAAGAAACTGTGTCTCATACAAGTAAAATTGCTTGTCATACTAATAATGTTAGTTTTCAACACCAGATCCCCTGACTTAGTGTTCTTTCAACAGGGTTAGTACTCTTTGGGATAAATAATTAACTGCAAATATAAAATGGACTAACAATAAACAGCATTTGTTCTGAAAAGTATTGGTGAAACTCAGTGAATTTCAATAAAAGCCATACTGTGATGTCACAGCCAGAATAGTTAATGCAATCTTGGACTAAGATTCTTAGGAAGGGTTTAACTTTCAGGAAGAAGGAACTACTAATCCTATTGAACTCTGCACCCTGCCCAGATGTCATTTGGAATAGTAGACAACCAGAAAGGTGGAGGCCTTTGAGCTCATGACATCTGAGAATTGGTTGAAAGAACTAGCAATATTTACTCTATTAGTCTCAAAAAAAAGAAGGAGAACATATATGTGATTATGTCTTTGAAGGACTATCATGGAAAAAGGGATTACATTTATTCTGTTTTATCACAGAGGACTGAAACAGGAGAAATGGGTAAGTGTAACAAAAAGGCAAATTTAGGTTTGATGTCTGAAAAAAAAAATCTAACACTTAGAATATCTAAAAGTGATTGTCTTACCTTGAGAAGTGGTAAGTTTTCCCTCATTGATAATCTTCAAGCAGATACTGAATGACTACTTGTCAAATATGTTATAGCAAGAATCCCTCCATGTACGCATTAAACTACGTAGCTATTGAGGTTTCTTCAACATTTCAGATTCTGTGCTTTTGTAACATTGAGACCTCTCTGCCTCTCTAGTTTTAATATGCTATTTTCCCCCAAAACTTTTAGTTTTATTAGGATTAGGGAACTCATAGTGTGGAAATTCCTTTGAACAATGCAGATTGTTCTGAATGCATATTGTTCTGAAACTAAAAGTTTTAATGCTTGGGCTTTGAGAGCGCAAGTAATTTGCCAATAATCACAAAGTCATCACTTTTCAGAAACAGATGTCATCTCAAATATTCTGGACTCTACAACCATCTCAATATCCAATACAGGCTCTCTCTCAAATTATATCAAATTATTGTAATCTATTCTATTTCTGCTGCATTCAAGTACAATGCTTTATAATTATTATCCCATAATCATGGCACTCCTTTTTTTCTCCTATTTTTCAGCTAAATTTCAAATTATTTGTTTGAATTTGATTCATTAATCAGTGGTAATATAGTCAGAGAAGGTATGAAAATTGATTACAGTAAGACAACAAAATAGTCAAAGGATACAGATATATAAAAAGAGCAAAACTATTGAAGTAATAGCTGAATTTCCACAGTTATTTTCTTTTAATTTCAACATCAATCATGCATGATTAAATCAACTTAATTAATGCTCCCATTAACCTAACATAGATCACAAACTGTAAAATAAAGCAAAATCCTGTGGTCAATATGGTGAAGAATATCTATAAATTTGATGATGTTACTACTCTAATTAAAGGCATATAGTTTATCATAGTGCTAAATTATCTTCCCAACTTAACCAGATATGTTACAGCTCACATACAACTAACATATCCTTCATGAGTTCTTGATTGTTATATACCCCAAGTCAGATCAGAGAAAGACAAATTGGAAACAAAGTAGGTGTCTATTAATTTAAGAATCTCTAATCAAGTTGTGGTAAATGAATACAATGCAATATTATATACATATATACATATACACACACATATATATAGGTATGTTTAAAATAAAGCAAAATATACCAGACAAGTGAAGAATTTAGGGAAGTATAAAAATACATTTAAAATGATGTTTAGTGAAAGAAAACTGAATCGAGAAAACAATATCCACAATGACTACAACAATGGAAATTGAAAACAACACTGCTATATTGTACTATAACCATAAACTTGTCCAAGAGAAGGGTTAGAAAAATAAAAGTATCTCCCTTCTTTATAAAGGCATATATATACATGTAAACATTGAGATGAAATTATCAAAACTATAATCTAGAAACATTGTATTCCTAGTTCTCTGTAGGGACAGCAGGTGGCAGTAAGTCTGAAATCAGAAAGATCCCAATTCAAATCCAGCTTCAATCATTTCTTATCTGTATATCCCAAGGCAAGTTATTTAATTCATGTGTGCCTTACTTTTTTCATCTATAGAATAGAGAGAATAATAATATTCATTTCTCAGAATTGTTATGAGGATTGAAGGAGCTAATAATTACAAAGCAAAATGTCTGGCTCAAAGTAAGTACCATATAAATGCTACTTATAATTATTATGCATGTAGGTATGCCCACTAGCATATGTAAAAAAGTAATCCTTGACAATTCACATTTCTAGGGCATGCGTCTGACTCAAGTTCCATAAAAATAGGTTACTATGTATCCTCTGAGTCCTGTTGCAAGACAGCATCTGTTCATTTTGTGTTAGAGATTATGGAATCTTGGAATAAAGAAGAGTCTACTGTGGTGAATTGCAAATAAAGTATTACAAATTTGAAGAGCTTTTAGTTTAATGTCCAAGGCAACAGGACTATAAGAACTGTTCTATGATAAACAGATGAATATAATTTATTTGTTATAAATTTTATATTTTTGGCTATTTGGCTAAGGTGATTTTTTTTCAGAAAGCACCCAGTTGAAATAAGAAAGAAGCAGAATTTTAGAATGAAATTTTTTAGAATCCCGTTAAATAAAGAATGTAACTCTATCCTTACACTGCCACTTGTTGCTAAACAGACTGACTGGCCAAAGGGAAGGTGTCATTTTTTTTTTTTTTTTTGCTAAAAACAAAGGAATAGAGAAAACATAGGTTGTTTTCGACTATGTTTTGTTGCTAAAGGGAGGGAGGGAGGGCATAAGCATTTGTTAAATGCCTAGTATGTATCAGGAACTATGCAATTTATAAATTTTATCTCATTTTTACATATTTTTGTATGTAAATGTATGTAAATAAATATTTACATGTAATATTTTATAAACATTATCTCATATGATACTCACACTACCTTGTAAGGTAAATGCTCTTATTATCCTCATTTTACAATTGAGGAAACTGAGTCAGACATAGATTAAAGTTATTTTCCCAGCATCACAAGGCTAGTAAGTATCTAAGAAAAGATTTAGAGTCAGGAATTACTCCATCTATTTGCTTTTAGAAGAATAAAATAGAGAAGACACTTTTCTTCTTTGCCTGTTTTTGGGGAGAGGTGAAGAATAAGGAGAATTCTACTAAGAAGCAAAAAAGGAGAGGCTTTTTGAACAAATTAAGATAAAAGTAATTTCATTTTCTAAAATAAAATCATAGCACTACTGTAGCTCAAGACATCAAGTAAGTCTGAAACTGAAAGTGATGGGTACTACAGTTATTTACCATGAGTAATGTCAACTGAGTAATTTCAGATAATCAAACTGGCCCTCTAGAAGAAAGCCTAATACAACTAAATATGTTGTCAATGGAAGTGTTAATTAAACAGTGTGGTTTTGCTTACCACAGAAATGGAAATAGCTGTTTAATGCACAATCAAGGAATATGTGAAAGAACCTTAAATTTTATGAAATCAACCAATTAAAAGAGATAATCAGGGAAATCACATTTTACTTACATAGAAAATTTGTTAACAAAAGTACTGAATGTATACACACCAACTGGCATAGAACCCAAATTCTTGAAGGTGAAATTATTTGAATTATTGGAAGAATTATAAGTAGTAAAACAATACTATTGGGGACCTCAATTTACTCTTTTCAGAAATAGATACATCTAACCATAAAACAAACAAGAAAAAAGAGATGAAATTAAAATTTTAGGGAAAAAAAGATATCATAGAACTCTGGAGAATATTGAACAGGAATAAAAGAGTAACTCTTTTTAATAGTCTTATATGGTTCCTTTACATAAATTGACTATGGATGGGAGCATAAAATCCTCATGAATGAAATCAGAGAAGAAATATAACTTTACCATTTTCTGATCATAATGCAAAAAAAAAGATAAATTTGGGGTCTTTGAAATATATGTTAAAATTAATTGGAAACTAAATAATCTTTGCTAAATAATTATTGGGTCAAAGAACAAATTATAGTATAAAAGTAATAATTTCATTAAAGATAATAACAATTGAATAAAATACAAAAATTTAAAAGATTCCATCAAATTTATATTTCTAAATGTATATATTAAGAGAGAAAGCAGATCAATTAATTAATCATACAAATTAAAAAAATGACTAGAAAAAGGATGGATTAAAAATTGCCAATTAAGCACCAAAATAGAAATTTTGAAAATCAAGGGAGAGATTAATAAAATTAAAAGTAAAAAAATACATTGATTTAATAAATAGAAATATGAGCTGATTTGGGGGGGGGGGAAAGCAATAAAATAGAAAAAAAACACTGGCAAATTTGAATTATTAAAAAAGATTAAGAATTAATGCTGTCAAAAATGAAAAGCATGACTGTACAAGCAATGAAAATGAAATTAAAGAAATTATTAGGATCTATGTGCCAATAAAACTGGTCTAAGTAAAATGAATATTTACAAAAATATGAATTGCCTATATTCACAAAAGAAAAAAATAAAATATTTAAATAACTACTTTAGGAAGTAAATGGGATAAGCCATAAAAAGATAAATCACTAAATAATAAATCCCCAAACAAAACAAATTCATAAGTGAATTGTATGAAACATTAAAAACAAAACAATTTCTTTCTATGTTATATAAATTGTTTGAAAAAAATACAGAAGGGCAGCTAGATGGTACAGTGGATAGAGTGCCAGCCCTGAAGTCAGGAGGACCTGAGTTCAAATCTGGTCTCAGATACTTAACACTTCCCTGTGTGACCTTGGACAAATCACTTATCCCCAGTTGCCTCAGCAAAAATCCTACCAAATTATTTCTATGACACAAATACAGTTTTTTCTTGATTTACTTTACTTTAATATTTTCCCCAGTTACATTCAAAACAATTTTGTTTGCTTTGTTTTAAAATTTTTTGAACTCTAGGTTCTCTCTCATACCCACCCACAATTAAGAAATCACATGTAACGTCATGCAAAACATTTCCATAAAATGCAAGTTGTGAAAGAAAACATAGATCTCCCATCCTCATGGAAATAAAAACCATCAAGAAAAATTAAATAAGACACAGAGAGAGAGAGAGAGAGAGAGAGAGAGAGAGAGAGAGAGTAGTCAGATACAATCTGTTCCTTCTTTGATTTTGAATAGAATTTTTCATCATCAGTCCTTTAGTGTAGTCACCGATTATTGTACTGCCAATAATAGTAAAGTCATTTACAGCTGGTTATCCCAGAAAATAGTTATTATTTTGTATGTAGCAAATTTCACTTTTCTCGAATTCATGGAGGACCTCCAAGGGATTTATTTATTTATTTATTTTTATGAGAGCATCCTGCTCTCCATTCCCCATAAAACCATAATATCCCATCAAAAATACAAACCACACTTTATTGAAACATCCCCCAATTGATGGGCATCCCCTCAATTTCTTTTTTTTGCCTTGGGAAGAGAGCTGCTATGAATATTTTTTGTACATAAATATTATTTTCCAGCTCTTTTTTATTCTCTTTCGGTATTCATATCAAATAATTATATTGTGAAGTCAAAGGACATGAATGAATTTATAGCCTTTTGGGCACAGATCATATCTTTTGGTCACTTATCAATTGGGTCATGACATTTATTTATTTTTTAATAAATTTGACTCAATTCCCTCTATGTTTGAGAAATAAGGTCTTATCAGAAACTTGCTTTGAATTTTTTTTTTTACAATTACTATTACTAACTGTATTTCTTCACATTTATTCTCTCTTTCCTCTCATCCTATCTCTCCTCAAAAATGTTTTGGTACTGACCACTCTTTCCCCTAATATGCTCTTTCTTTTATCACCCTCCCCCACCCTTAACATATCACATTCCCCTCCTATTTTCCTTCATGGTAAGTTAGATTTCTGAACTATGTTGAGTATGTATGTTATTTCCTTTTTGAGTCAAATCTAATGAGAGTAAGGTTCACTCACTCACTCTCTCTTCCCCCTCTTCCCTGTCACTTTAAAAGTTTTTTCTTGCTCTATTTTATGGTAGATAATTAGCACCATTCCACTTCTCCCTTTCCCTTTCTCCCCCTACATTCCTCTCTCACCCAATAATTTCATGATTAAAAAAAAAAAAAGATATTCAACTCAAACCTGTGCCCTCTGTCTTTATATACTTCTTCTGCCATAATAGTGAGAAAGAGCTAATGAGTTACTAGCATCATCTTTCCATGTAGGAATATAAACAGATAAACCTTATTAAGTCCCTTATGATATCACTTTCCTGAATACTCCTTATTCTTCTCCAGAGCCCTACATTTAAAAATCAAATTTTTGATTCAGCTCTGGTCTTTTCATCATGAATGCTAGAAAATCCTCTATTTCATTGAATTGTGGCCACCTTTTCCCCTGAACAATTATGCTCAGTTTTGCTGGGTATGTGATTCTTCGTTGGAATCCTAGTTCCATTGCACTCTGGAATTTCATATTCCAAGCCTTCTAGTAGTTTTATGTAGAAGCTGCTTAATTTTGTATTATCCTGACTGTGACTCCACTGTACTTGAATTATTTCTTTCTGGATGCTTCCAATATTTTCTCCTTGACCCAAGAGTTCTGGGATTTATCTATAATATTCCTGGGAGATTTTGAGATCTCTTTCAGGAGGTGATTGGTGGGTTCTTTTAATTTCTCTGGTTCTAGAATATCAGTATAGGTTTCCTTGATAATTTCTTAAAAGATAATGTCCACACTCTTTTCTTTTTTGAACATGATTTTCAAGAAAACCAATTATTTTTAAATTATCTCTCTTGAATCCATTTTCCATGTCAGTTGTTTTTCCAATGAGATAGTTCACAATTTTTTTTTGGTTTTCATTTATTGGATCTTGATTTCTCATAAAATCATTAATTTGCATTTGATAGATTCTATCTTTAAGGAATTATTTTCCTCAATGAGCTTTTGTACCTCCTTTCCCAATTGCCCAGTTTTGCTTTTTAAAGTATTCTTTTCCTCATTAGCTTTTTGTATTTCCTTTTTCACTACTTTCAATTCTTTTCCTAATTTTTCCTCTATCTCTCTTACTTGATTTTCAAAAATCCCTTGCGAGCTATTCCATGGCCTAAGTCCAATTCTAATTTTTCTTGGACAATTTGGATGTAAGCATTTTGACTTTGTTATCATCTTCTGAGCATGTGTTTTGATCTTTCCTGTCACTATAATAATGTTCAATGGTCAGAAACTTTTTCTGTTGTCTGCTCACTTTCCTACTGTATTACAGGACTTTTAACTCTTTGTTAACATAGGCTTCACTTTTCAGGATGAGGTGTGCATTGTCTCAAGCTTCAGGGGATTTTGTGCAGCTGTTTCCTGAGATCCTTCTAGGAACCTAACCACAAGCACTCTTTTATGTCCCTGAGCTTTTAGGAGAGTCCCCTCCCCACTGTAGTTGTAAGAACTAGTGTACTAAAGCCACAGAATCCTGCTTTGATGATGTCCAGCCAGGTCTGGGATTGTGCTTGCAAGGTCTGCACTGGGTCTACATGCTGGACCCAATGGCTCCACAAACCTTTCCTGCCAATCTTACAATTCTCTTTGATATCTCTGGGCTAAAAGGTCTAGAAGGCACCAGCATTGCTACTGATTCAGAGGTCATACAGGGACTGGAGCTGGGGCTGGGTCCTGGGCTGCACTGGAGCAATTGCATTGGAACTGCACTCTAGACTTCCACCTTGATGTCTTTTCTGCTGAGCTTCTAAGTTGCTTTCACATAGAAAATGTTCTACTCTGTGTGGCTATTCAGATACTCTAAAATTTGTTTAAAGTCATTATTTAAAGGAATCTGGTGTGGTTTCAGGCAGAGGTTGGGTGACTTCCTGCCTTTACTCTGTCATCTTGGCTGTCAAATGCACCCTTCTGCAATGAAGTTTTTAAACCAAGAGAAAGAAAATTACTGACCAATTTATTTAATGCATATTGAAGAAAAATGTAAATTAATAATATCAAGGAGATTTCTTCAATACATCATAAAGGCCAAACACTATGATTGGGAATGAATGGCTAATATTGGGAAAACTTTAAGTAGAATTGAACAAGTAACAAAACCCATATAAATCATAAAACAATAGGTGCAGGAAAAAATAGCTTGACAAAACAAAATACTCATTTAAAAACAAAACAAGCAAAACTAGAAAGTATACATGTAAATTAAACTTTTCTTAAAATGATATTCTAAAGGTGTATCTAGATGGCACAGTGGATAGAGTGCCAGGCCGAAAGTCAGGAAGACCCATGTTTCTGAGTTCAAATCTGGCCTTAAACATTAGGTACATGACTTTTAGCAAGTCACTTAGCCCTGTTTGTGTCAGTTTCTCATCTATAAAATGAACTGGAGAAAGAAATGGCAAATGATTTCAGTGACCTTTTCAAGAAAACCTCAAATGGGGACATGAAACGTCAGACATGACTGAACAATGACTGAAAAACAATCTATCTAAAACTTAGAGCAAACATTATCTGTACTGGTAATAAACTATAAGCCTTTCCAATAACATCAGAAATGAAGCAAGGTCTCATCGCTCTTGTTATTTAATATTGTACTAGAAATCCTAACTGTAGATATTAGATTAAGAAAAAGAAATTGAAAAGATAAACATAAGGCAAGGAGAAAATAGCACTATGACTTTTGGCAGCTCACATGGTTATATGCTTAAAAGTCCCTAGAAAGTTAATTAAAAATTAGTTAACACAATTAACAATTTTATCATAGTAGCAGGTTATAAAATAAAAATAAACCTATGTAAATCATGAGTATTTCTATTTTTGCCGATAATAATCATCAAGAAGAGACAGAGATAGAAGTTTCATTTAAAATAAAATGCAAACTTTATAAAATACTTTAAGGTCTGCTTACTAAGACATACATAGGAATTATATGAGCATAATGATGAAGCATTTTACACAGAAAAGTAGAGCTAAATAATTGGAAATATGTAATGCTTAGGATAGGATAAGACAAATTAATAAAATTGATCATACTACTTAAATTAATTATTTAGTGTCATAACAACTATACTATGAAATAATTTTAATAGGTCTGGAAAAATATCAGAATTAATCTCAAATAACAAAAGATCAAGAACATCAAAGAAATCAAGGAAAAATTGAAGGAAGGAGGATAAATAAAATCAGATTTCAAATCATGTTACAAATTAATAACCATCAAAAATTATTTTGTACTAGATAAGAAATAGAGATTAATTAATTAATTAATTAGTAATTAATTAATTAATTAATAGAATTAATCTAAACATTCAGGAAAACTAATTGGAACTACAGAGTTACAAAATTGTACTCCTTCAACCTAGTAATAGATCTACTAAGTATATATAATTATATAATCCAAAACAATTAAAAGAAACAGAACGGGACACATATGCCCATAAATATTTACAGCAGATTTTATTAATCTGATAAAGAATTAGAACCTGAGGGGATTTTCATGAATTGTAAAATGGCTAGAAAAGTTATGGTGTATGAATACAAAGAAATACTGAAATGATAAAGGAAAGGATTTCAAAAAAACATGGGAAGACTTTATGAACTGATGCAAAACACAATGACCAGAACCAGAAAGACAATCTACATGGTATTAGCAATATCATAAGGAATATCATTTGTTAAAAATTTGGTACCTCAAGATTAAGATTCACTGCTCTAACAAACTTATGATATGAAAATGTTATTGACATTTAGATAAAGAAATGATGGACTCAGGATGCAGATTGAAGTATTTCTTTTTATTTTTTTTCAAAACATGATATGCAGAAATATGTTTTACATAACTGAATATTTAAGATGCATGGATAAGTGGAAAAGTGAATAGAATACTAGGCCTGGAGTCAATTCATCTTCTTGAGTTCAAATCTGGTCTCAGAAACTTATTAACTATGTGACCTTGAACAAATCACTTAATTCTATTTTGCTTAGTTTCCTTATCTGGAGGTAAGATAGAGAAGGAAATAGTAAACCATTCCAATATTTTTGCCAACAGTCTCCCAAAATGATTCACAAAGAGCTGGATATGACTGAAAATTGACTGAACAATAACATGAAAAATGGATTTCATATTTCTTGTTTTCTCAATAAGAAGGTTGGGTGGAGGAGAGTATGGGCAATAGTGTGAAACTGAAAATAGAATTTAATTTATATCTTTAAAAATTCCATGATGGTAGTAAAGGATTTTGAATCAGACTACTTGTTACTTCTTTTGTTGTTCTTAAATTTAAATACAAAATAAGGGGGGAAATGTCATGTGCAAAGTAGAACATAAGAGAGGATTTAAAATATAATACAATAAATTTCCATTTCAAGGAAGTCTATATTATAAATACAAGATATTGTATTCAGAAATCTCTGTCTTGTCTTTGTTTTCTTGCAGATTTTCTTTTGTTCTTTATTGGGCACTTTTTACTTAATTTTTCTTTTTTCCCCACCAAAAAGACTAGAATTAAGGGTGAATATATATCTTACATATATTTATACACATGCATATATATATAAGCATGTGTGTATATATGTACACACATATACATGCATATATAAATATGTACATACATAGATTTCTATAATATGCACATTTATACACATATAAATTTATACAAACATATGTACATGTAGGTCCATTCTATACTTCTTTCCACTTGTCTTCTGCTTCTCTGAAGATGAATGATATTGTTCTCTATAAGGGCCTTTCCCTGTTTTCCTTAGTTCACCAACTCATCATTTCCTATGCCACTGCAATATTTCAACATTATACTGTCTAGTTAATTTAAATAGTCTAAAATAATATTGATTAATATAGCTGATATAGTGTATGTTCCTTATTTTTTTCTTCCGATTAAATCTAATTTTAGTTTTAAATTTGCCTGAGATCATGATTACTACTCATGGTTTTTGGGGGTTTCATAATAAATACTACTGCTGATCACTATTTTATATTTGTGTTTATCTCTCATTTTTGTAACATTTCATTAAAAGATTAAATTTTGGATTCAATCTAGCTGTTTCCATTTATGGGTGAATTTATCCAAATCACATTTTGAGCTATAATTACTTTTTATTTTCTTCCTTACTGTTGTCTTCACTTTCCTTCTCACACAAATTTTTAATCTATCATTTCCACTATATGGGTAAATTTATCCCATTCACATTCTAAGTTATGATTGCTTATTATGTGGTTTTTCTCCTATTTTCCTTCTCTCCCTTTCTCTTCCTACTTCTGTCCCTCTTCATTCCTCTACTTTACTTTTATCTGCTACCTTGCTCTTTGGTTCCTTAATCTATCTACCCCTCTAAGAATACTTCAATTTATTCTCTTCCCACTATGCTATCCCTTTGTCCTTGTATTTGTCTCTCAATTTAAAACCTTTTATACTTTCCTAGATATATATGTTATTCCTTTTTTAATTCATTCCTTATGAAAATGAGGTTTCAAGACTACCCATCCTCCCCTCTACTTACAATATATTTCCTTTTTAATCTTATTTGTATGAGATTATTGTTCCTTTTTATCTCTCCATACACGTTTTATTTTATGTTTTATTATCAGCCCATCATACTCAGCTCAGTTCAAGTCTTTTTTTTCAAACTGCCCCCCAAAAGTGATAGTCATAAAAGAACTGATATTTTCATATATGGAAAGTAAATTATTTGACTTTATTGAGTTCTTTATAATTGTTTTTTTATAATTGTATTTCTACTGGATGTTATACATCAAATTTTCCCTGCTGTGCTATTTTACCCCCCACAAAACCCAGAAATTCTTTCAGTTCAATAAATATTCTTTTTTTTTCATTCAAGATTATGCTTAACTTTGCTGGATGTCACCCTTGGCTATATTCTCAATTCTTTTACTTTATGAAATATAATACCCCAAGACCTATATTCTTTCAACATGGTAGCTGCTAGATCTTGTGTAATCCTGATTGCAGCTCCATGGTATTTGATTTGTTGTTGTTTTTTTTTTTTTTTCCTTGTGGCTTGTAATATTTTTTCTTAAACTGGGAGCTTTAAAACTTGGCTATAGTATCAGTTTTCCTTGTTAGATTTCTTTCAGATGTTTCTATTTCTGCTTTGCCTTCTTGTTGTAGAACTTAAGGACATTTTTCTTGATAATTTTTTTTGCAATATTGTATCAAGATTCTCTTTTATCATACTTTTTACACAGTCCAATGATTCTTAAATTACTTCTCAACCTGTTTCCCAGATCAGTTGTTTTACTGATGAGAGTTCACATTTTCTTTTGTTATTTTTTATTCTGTTTTATTTTGTTTTATTATTTCTTTGTGCTTTAAAATGTCCATTTGTTTCCCTTTACCCTATTCAAGTTTTCAAAGAATTATTAAGTTTTTGATTCTCTATTTCCAATTTATTTATTTTCTTTTAATAATTTTCTTGGACTGCTCTTATTTTTTCTGTTTTTTTCTTAAATCTTTCTTATTTTATTTAAAGTCTTTTTTTAAGTTCTAAGGAACTTTTGGTGAAACTTGGAACCATTGCTATTGAAAAGTGAAAAAAAGGAGTGGATTTTTTGACTCCATTAGCTTTCTCTGAATATAAACCTTGATCTTCTCTATCTCCTAGTAGCTACATATGGCTGTGTTCTCTTTGCTTATTATATTGCTTATTTTTTGTTTATTTTATTTTATTTTTACTAGCTATTAGTGTGAGCAAGTACTAGTCACAAGATATAGGCAATAATACATCAAGCAATGGTTTCTTCTTACTATTATGTTCTGAGATCCATTCCAAGGTTTAACCTTGGGATCTCCTCTCCACTTTTATGCCATTATTAGAACCCATGAGCACACTCTTCTGCAAATGATCTTACTCGCTGCAGTCCCTCTCTGGTGGCTGAAAGTTTCAGCTATTTTTTCTTCCCTGGAACTTAACCAGAGATTCTGCCCTTCTGCTGGATCCCACAGCTGGCAAGATCCCTATCTCTTTGCCCCTCCACTCCTCAGATGTGTGATAGCTTCCTCTCTACAACAGTGAAAGGGGAGCCCAGGAAACATCTGGTCAGGATAGCTGTGCTTGGAGTCCCTCAGTAGTGATAGACTATCATAGTAATGATAGAACTGCCATTAGATCACAACACTGTGGTGAGATGAAAGTTTCTAAGGGTGAGGTTGCTTCCCAATCACAGCTGCTTCCAAGGCTTATTTGTTGATGCTTCAGAGTTGGCCTAGAGCTTTTTGAGCTTCACTCAGGCTAAACTCTGCCCTAAAAACTAAGTTTTTTCTTGGGGGTCTTCTTAGATTGTCTTAGAACAACTCCTTTAACTTGACTTTTATTTATTTCCATTCTACCTTCCCTCTGAGGAAATGTTCTCTCTTTTCTGGGGAGATAATTTGGAGAGCTAAAAGTTTTCTGACCTACTCTGTCATGTTCCCAGAATCGTCTCTCAAACCATATAATGTGTAGTGATGATGTAGTTAGAATAAGGCATGGAAGATCTACTGAATTTGCTAAAACTGTATGAAATGTCATCAGAGTTCATGACTTTTTATATTCCACATGCAGTTCCTCAATGTCTCTCCTTAGTAGGATTTCTGTGTCTGCTCCCTCAATCTATTTCTAAATATCTTCTTTGTTGTTTTTAATTTATTTTTTAAAGTTTATTTTCTAAGATAATATGGCCAACCATTGTATTGCTAATCTATGATATTTCACTACACAAATGACATAGAAAAAAAAGTAATAGAGTAGAAATATCAAGAAAATAAAAATAAAACCCAAAGTAAAGTAGATTTCATAACTGCAAATCATACACTCCAAAACAATTTTCCTGGAAAGAGACTCAAGTCTTTTGTTTATAAGGGACATGATTCATTCATTTATTTTTTGAAACTTCTCAGAACAAAGAGAAAGAAAATTTGGAGTCAAATATTTTCTTTCCTTCTCTTTTTTTTAAAGTAGCATTTATTTTTCAAAAATTACATGTAAAGACAATTTTAATATTCATTTTTAATAAAATTTAGTTACAAATTTTTACCTCCCTTATTTCTCTCCCTCTTCCCTAAAACAGTAACAATTTGATACAAGTTACAAATATGCAATCATGTAAAACATATTTCCAAATTAGTCATATTGTGAAAGAAGAAAAAAGAAAAAAAAAACTGCTTTAGGTATCAGCATTATATTTGTGTCCTAAAAGGCATTTAGTGGGACTCCTTCTTTGTCTATTTTGCCAAATAGTTTATATATTGTTTCAATTAATTGTTCTTTTAATGTCTGACAGAAATTCCTTGCAAATTCTCCAGGCCCTGGAGTTTTTTTCTTAAGGAGTTCATTGAGGACTTGTTCAATTACTTTTTTTTTTTGAGATGAGATTATTGAAGGAGTCTATTTCTTCTTTTCTTTAACTAGGTAATATGCATTTTTTTCAACATTCATTTTCCTTAGCTTGTCAGATTTGTTGACCTATAATTGGGCACACCTCATCCTTGCTTTCAATTTCTCTTTATTGGTGGGGAATTAACCTTTTTCATTTTTTATACTGGTAATTTGGTTTTCTTCTCTCTTTTGTTCAAAATCCGGCCAAAGATTTGTTTATTTCATTGGATTTTTCATAGAAGTAGCTTTTAGTTTTATTTATTAATTCAATGGTTTTCTTACTTTCAATTTTATTAATGTCTTTGATTTTCAGGATTTCCAACTTGTGCTTAATTAGGGAATTTTAATTCATTCTTTTTTTTTTCTAGACTGTTTAGTTGCATGCCTAATTAATCTGTTCTTTCTCTATTTTATCGTAAAAATTTAGAGACATAAATTTTCCTAAAGTGCTACTTTGGCTGTATCCCATAAATTTCCATGTTTTCTCATTATTGTCATTCTTTTTGATGCAATTATTGATTGTTTCTGTGATTTGTTATTTGATCCACTCATCCCTTAGAATTAAATTTGTTTTTAATTAATTTTAATCCATATTTCTACTGCCCTTTATGAAATATAATTTTATTATATTATGATCTGAAAAAGGATGCACTTAATATTTCTGTCTTTCTGCATTTGATTGTGAGGTTTTCAATGCCATAATAATACATAGTCAAAAAGCATATTTCTTTCTATTCCTAAACAGATTTTATCTGGAAATCTACCATATCTAATTTCTCTAAAATTCTATTCATCTCCTTAATTTTGCTCTTCTTTAATTTATGGTTAGATTTATCTACTTTTGAAAGGTGAAATTTGAAGTTTCCCACTAGTACACTTTTTTGCTTTTTTTTCCCTATTTCCATGAATAGTTCATTTAATTATACCTTTAGAAATTTGGATTCTATGCCACTTGATGCACATATTCAGTACTGATATTACTTCATTGTCTATGATACTTACTTTTCCATTTTGGCCTATTCTTTTTAAATAATTATTCTCTTCAGTGAA
>JAJPUD010013259.1:633-14818 GCA_023553655.1 Myrmecobius fasciatus | reverse complement strand
TTTCATATGACTAGAAATAGTTTAAATTTCTTTATCTTAAAATTGTCTGCTCATAACCTTTGACCATTTATCAATTAGAGAATGGCTTGAATTTTTATAAATTTGAGTCAATTCTCTATGTATTTTAGAAATGAGGCCTTTGTCAGAACCTTTAAATGTGAAATTGTTTTCCCAGTTTATTGCTTCCTTTGTAATCTTGTCTGCATTTGTTTTGTTTGTACAAAATCTTTTTTAACTTGATATAGTCAAAATTACCTATTTTGTGATTAATAATGATTTCTAGTTCTTGTTTGGCAACAGATTCCTTCCTCCTCCACAGATCTGAGAGGTAAACCATCCTTATCTCTTTTCATTAGATTCATTTTTGTTTTTGCTTTATCTGAGATCAGGATGGCTAACACCATTTTTCTGTTTGTTTGTTTTCCTTCAGTTTAAGCAAAATAGATTCTACTCCAGCTTTCACCTTCACTCTGTATGCATCATTCTGCTTTAAATGTGTTTCTAGTAAATAAAATATTGTAGCTTTCTGGCTCTTAATCCAGTCTGCTATCTGCTTCCATTTTATGGGCGAGTACACCCCATTCACATTTACTGTTAAAAACATGTATTCTGTATTTCTTGCCATCTTATTTATCCAGTTATGTTTTTCTGCTTCTTTTCTTCTTTTCCCTTCTCCCAAGTCATTTGCTTCTGACCATCACTTTCCTCAAGCAACCCTCCTTCTTTATAGCCCCTCCACCTTTTTTATACCTTTCCCCTACTATTTATGTTTTCTCTAGTCTTAGCCTCCCTCTTTCTTTGTTCCTTTTCCTTCCTACTTCTTTATAATGTAAGACAAGTTTCTCTGTGAAACCAAATATGTCTAATATTCTCTCTTTGTGCCAAATATGATGAGAATAAAATTCACACCCTGTTCATTCCCTCCTTTCTTTCCCTCAAATATGATAGGTTTTCTTTGCCTCTTTTTGAGATGTAATTTCCCTCATTTTACCTCTATTTTTCCCTTTTTTTCAGTACAATCCCCTTTCTACCTCTAGTTTCCTTTTTATGTTATAACAGTAAATCTAATTAAATTTGTACTCTTTTTGTATACTTATAACAGGTATAGTTCTCAAGAGTTCTTTTCTTTTAACTTTTTTATGCTTCTCCAGTGTTCATTATTTGGAGGTCAATTTTTTTTTTGTTCAGCTCTGATCTTTTCATCAGAAATAAAGAGAATTCACCTGTGTCATTAAATGTCCATATTCTTCCCTGAAAGAAAAAGCTCAGTTTAGTAGGGTAGTTTATTCTTGGTTACAATCTAAGATCCTTTGCCTTTTGGAGTATCAGATCCAAGCCCTTTGATCTTTTAAGGTGGATGCTGCTATGTCCTGGGTAATCCTGACTGTGTATTTTGGTATTTAAATTGTTTCTTTCTGGCTGCTTGCAATCTTTCTGACTGCTTGCAATATTTTTCCTTGGTTCGATAGTTCTGAAATATAGCTGCAATATTCCTTGGAATTTTCATTTTGGGGTGCTTTCAGGAGATAATCAGTGAATTCTTTCAATAGCTATTTTACTTTCTGATTCTATGATACTCAGGCATTTTTTTGTTATTGATGATTTCCTGAAAGATAAACTCTAGGCTCTTTTTTTCATCATGTTTTTCAGGAATTCAAATAACCCTTAGATTGTCTCTTCTAGATCTATTTTCAAGTTCAGCTTGTTTTTGTTTTTGTTTTCCAAGCAGGTATTTCATATTTTTTTTTGTAATTTTTCTTTCATTTGGGGGGAAGGGGTTGCTTGAATGATTCTTGATGTCTCATTGACTCATTCATTTCCCTTTGTTCAGTTCTGATTTTTAGTGAATTATTTTCACTAAATATCTGCTTTAAGGGCAAGAGAGATTGTCCAAGCTTTCTCAACAAGCAGCACTGGGTCATTGTTGAATGACTTCCAGTGCTAGATGGGTGTGGCCAGTTCCTGTGAAATTCTTATGTTTGGGGTTCACTATTTTCTTTTTGTGTTTGTGCTAGATTTCTTATAACTAGTCTGCTGACCTACTGGCCTGCAACTAGGGCAGAGTATCCAATACTGCTGTTAATTCTTTCTGGGTAGATTTTCTGGAAAGAGAAACCCACACTGACCCATAACTGTGTGCTGCCTGCACTCAGCACCTGTGCTTAGCCCATCTCCCTCCATACTGGATTGAAATAGACTTTTATTTGAGATCTTCAAAATTATCTTCTGCTGGAAATTTGTTACACTCCTAATATTCGTGGGTTCTGTCACTCCAAAACTAGTTCAAAGGCTGGATTTGCTGTTAGTGTGAGGATTGTGAGGAGAGTACAGAAATAAGTGTGTTTTCTCTCTGCCATTTTGGCTCTGCTCCCTCCATGCCTCACATAGCTTTCTCAAAAAAATAATTCATGAAGAAGGCAGTATTTCAAATATTGGTTGTACTTAACAGTACAAAATGAGAGGGAAGACTTTTTTTTTTTGGTACATGAACCATGTGCATAAAAATAGCACAGTGTTGAAACAGTACAAGAAAAGAACATGGAATAATGAGTCATTTAGAGAAACTTGAATATTATATACATTGAAGGAAGGAGTGTAGGATAATACTGAAAAAAATTAAGATGGCCAGTTTTTTTTATTGTTCTTTGAATGCCAAAATAAAGAAATTGAACTTCTACAAATAATTCTATTAGTACAGTTCTAGGTTTCAAGGCACATAGACTTACATGTAGTGTTAATAATAGATCTTATTGGCAGCAGTTTATTAGTCAATTCAATGAGACAATGATAGTGATGTTCAGTGTGCCAGAAACCTTTACTATTATTACAGAGTTTAAAATAGTACTACTTCTGAGGGGTGCACCAGGATCTAGGTATAAGGCCACAGCTCTGTAAAAGTTTGTAGAATAAATCTGTCAAGTCTGGTTATATCAGAGTCTGTGTGATTTTTATGTTGAAGTATGAGGTATGGAGTACAAATACAAATACAAATACATGAACTATACACAAATACACTGAATTAAGATAAGCAATGCTTAATGAATACATCAGAAGTAACTAAATCATGTAAGCACATATGTATGTGTATAAAGATGTTGTTTCCCCATACTAGAATTTAAACTTATTATGGGCAGATTTTATTTTTATTTTTTAATTCCTAGTGCTTAATACATATTTTCTGGATTGACCTGAGTTGAGGATAAACAAGTGGGATGCTAGAATTCATTTTTATCTGAGCCTTAATAACCTCACTCATTCTGGTTTATGTCTGCACATGTTCCTTTATTCTCCCTAGGAAAAGAAGCCCAGTCTCACCAGACTAAGTGATATTAACAGCCAAACTAACTATTGAAGGGGTGATATGATTTGGTCTATGAATAAAGTACAGAAAAATCTAGTCTTGTTGTAAATGATATAATAGTGAGGGAAAAAGTATACATGAAAAGACTTCTCAAGAGGCCATTAAAATCATTCCAATTTCATTGGAAATTAATAATAAAGGCTTGATTTAGAGAGGCGAGACACGCATTAGAAAAGGGAGTCTTTGAAAAAGTGTGAAAATATGGGGCACTTGAGATTGCATGTACTATCATGGTCACAGTCTGTAGGATTCATTTATTTGGTTTTCTTTATTTCTGTCTTCCTTTATTCTATGTTTTAACAAATAAGGGCTCATTGTGTGTTGGGGATCAAGAGGATTATATCTAGAAATGACTGTAGCTAAAAAAAAAAAGAAGGGATAAATGAGAGAGATTGCAGAGTTAAAGGAATCAAAAATATGTACAAACTGATTGGACATGAGAGATTAAGGGAAATGAAAGAAAATACTACTTGATTTTTATACTTTTAAATAAGTGATTGAAGAAGGCTAATGCTATCCAAAGTATGGTTTTGTTCATGTCTTGGGGTGTATTGTTTTATATTGAAATTTATCTCCAATTTAATAATGAACAATAAATAGTAGTGAGAAAGAATCAAATACATAGGAATTCACTTTATGTTCTTTTGGGGGACATTCTATACATCTCTATATTTAAATATAATATTTAAGTTCTTAATAATTTAGCTTTATTTGGAAACTCATCTAAATCCACACTTTATAAATGAGAAACTTGAAGCAAAAACAATAAATATCTTAGATAGTCCATGTAATCAATCATTCAATGATAGAACTGGGATCAGAATTCAATTAATCTGATTCAGCTAGCCCATATTTCATCACCACCCTGTTGTGTCTTTACATATTTGGAGCAACTGAATGAATCACATGGGAAGATTTACTTTAAGAAAAGTGTTATAATATATTTTGAAATCTCTGGGTCACTAGAACCATGAGTATACATATCTGAGGAAATAATTAGCTACTACATATATATGCAAGACTTTGTTCTACCTTACAAAATATTTAATTACCTTCTACCTCCCATCCATTAAAACTTCCTTGTCACTCCAGCTTGCAATGGCCTTCTTGTCTTGTGAATTTGCACACTACATATCTTTAAAAAATAAAACCTATTGATCAATCAATCATGGAGCTCTTCTTATTATTTTAAACTCCTATTTAAATATTAAATACTTATTTAATAATTTCTTTTTATTTCTTGTCTCTATGATTAAATTGTAAACTTCTAAAGGGAAGGAATCCATGTTTTACAGTGATTTTTAAGTAACAACTATTTGCAAGTAATTGGTGCACAACAAATCTTTAGATTTATTTTAGTTAGACTACAAGCATTATAACATTTGATTCAAATTAAATCCTATGAAATAGATAGTTGTAGTCTTGTTATCCATAATTCCCTGATGAGAAAACAGAATTACCAAGAGATCAAGCTAGTAAGTGATAGAACTAATACTAAAATTCAACATTTTTTGTATAAAATACAGTGCCATATACACATATGTGTATACACATGTATATGAATATATGTTTGTGTATATAATGGATATCCCTAAACTAGGTATGGTTTGTGTTCCAAAGGCTCATTTATAAAGTGATCATTTGGATGGAGAAATAAATTTATGATGGGAAATCATGCCAAAAATGCTGATTAGGTTGCCAGAAAAGTACCTATGATCCTCTTTCATTCATTTCATTAAATAATCATTTATCACATCATTTCTGTGTCTAGGGCATTGTGCTCTGCATTGGGAATGCATACAGATTAGATAAGACATAGTCTCTGCACTCATGGTATTTAAAGTTAAATAGGACAGTTCTCTAAGGCTATAAATTTCAGATTAGCTACCTAAAGCAGCTTTCCTCCTTTTAAGTTTATTATACTAATGAAGTAATCCAAGATCAAGAAAAAAGGGTAGAAAAGTAGTGGGAGCTACATAATATGTGTGTTTACACACATGATACATAAAATACATACAGCAATAGATATGACTATATGTGAATATGCCCATGCCACCATATAGATATAATTTATATATCAATTTTTCTATAAGTTTATTTTCATGTATATAATAAATACATACATGCACATATATATATATAATTAAGTCACAAAACACTATAGGAAAAGTTTATTAAAGATGTAAAAATTTTAAATTAAGTTTTAAATTTAATAAATAATCATTATTAAATGAATAATAAATAAAAATGATAAATGAAGTCTGAAACTACCAAGCGAGGGATTTATAAGAATTCATGGATCAGATAGTCCTAGAATTAATCAATAAAAGATTAAATGAATAGGAATTTAAGAGGCCAAGAGATGGAGTGGAGGACATTCCCAGCATAGAGAGTAAGTGGTATGAACAAAAGCACAAGGAGTATAAGGGCAAAATTTGTTTAGCTTATCTGTAGTGACATCTACCTGGAGGGGAGAAATATACTATATACAGATAAAGGTAGGAAGGCATCAGATTGTGGGAGGAGAGCAGACCAGACCTAAATACACAAATCTGGTAACAGAATACATGAAGCACTTGTAGAAAATATGCAAAATAACAAAAGAAGTTGTATTTAACTATGAAAGGGGAAGTTATTTATAATAGATAAAGGGTATTCAACCAGGAAAGAAAATGTAATTCTTTGAATGCAACTTTCTTGACTCAATGCCCATAATGTTTTCTTAGTCAGAGTGGACTGCTAAAGTTTCTCATGCCCTAACACTTTTTGTGCTTAGCAACAGGAAGTGGTGTCAATAGCTCAAGCCTTTAGTGCCATTAATCAAAACATTTTCAATATCCTTTAAGGAAAAGAACTAGTCTTATCCACAGGGAAGAGGACCTTGCAGATGTCATCATCTCACAGTACAATATTAATAGTATTTTATGCACTTTACTGCTTAAGAAAAGTAACCATTGAAGATTTTTTGAGTAGAGAAGAGAGTGACATTATGATATTTTTGTACAAGAAGAGATTCTGACATTGGGTAGAAAGAAGATAAAAGACATGGTGATTGGAATGAGGTGCAGGTAAGACATGAGTTACTGACGTAAAGCAAAGATAGAATTGACAAGATTTAGTAATGAGAAGTACTAGGATGGATGCTAGGGGTCCTAAATACCTCCTGACTTAGCTGTCAAATTTTGACACTGAGAAATGGGGCAAATATAACATTTGACAGGACAATATGACAATATTCTATTGACAGGAGTGGTGAAAACAGGTCAAAAGCTGATTCAGGGGATAATAAGCTTACCTTTGGAAGTGTTCAGTTTGAAGTACTGGTGAGACAGATCTGGATTTGGGAAATACCTCTGCTGAGGAAATAATTCACATCATGGTGTTGGATAAGGTTGGTATGTGAAAAGGTTTTGAAAGAAGGAGAGAAGATTCAGGTAAAATAAGCTGACAGTGTTCCAATTCCCTAAGGTTATGCACAGTGCACCCACCTCATGAGATGTGGTCAAAATAACTAGGTTGTGTTAATTTTATTTTCAGTTTTCTTATTGATTTATAGTATGATGCTGGTCATAATTCTACAATGGAAAAAGGAAGCAATGGGGTTTAATATGGAATTTCATCAATATAAGATGAAGAAACTCCCACCTAACAATGAAGATTAGCAATTATCTGTGACATTCATAATTTTATAACTTTGCCTATAATGTTGAAAATTTAAATAACTTGTCCAGGTTCATCCAGCCAGTATACATCAGAGATAGAATTGGAAAATTCATATCTTTTTTAACTTTCAGGTCGACTTGTTACCATCCACATCCATTCTGTTTCTCACTAAGGCACTAAGGCACAACATGATAAAACAGAAGGTTGTTAGAACAATATCTATAGAAATATTCTTAGAAGTCAATGATATCATTATAGCTTGAAATATCATACAACAGAATAAATTCAGCTATCCTGACTAGAACATCAAAAATGACTCAGGGCAATGAGATATTTGTATCTGGATGAGTGACAGGGCCTTAGAGAAATTAACTTACACTTAGGGTCCCTTGGGTGATAGCTAATTTTCTCATAACTCATGCTCATAGAAGTAAATTTTATGTGAACTTTACTTTTTCCTGTAAATAAATAACTTTTAATTCCTCAGTGTACTAGTGTATGAAATGGGAAAGAAGAGAAGATAGCTGATGTAAATAGAAAATCGGAATGACAAGAGATGTAGAAGAGAGATTCAAATGCAGGTTTTTTACTTGAACTCACTTAGTCTTTTATTTCACAACACAACTTCACACAGATAGTTTTTATGTAGAAGAGAGATTACTTCACAATTTGGAATTGGGCACAAAGCCAAAAAGTAATGGTTTTCTAGTATGGTCTAATTATTTCAGCCAACCAACCTTTATTCCCAGGTATTGGTAAGGACTTTTCTTTAAGTAAGCCCTAGCCCTTGAAAACAGAGCAAGAAAGAATAAGCACATCAAGTGATCTAACATGTTTCCCACAGGCTAAATAGCTTTGTAATATGTGCTTATGATATTTCATCATGACTTTAATAATTATAAGCCAATAAATAAATTTCAATATTAAAAATATCAAAATTCTTGCATTAAAATTATAAATTTCTGTTAGATGCATTTCTGTTTTCAAATATATAGAACTGATTAATAGTAAAATTTTTGAAATTATGGCTTAATTTATAATATATTATATTATGTATCTTTAAATAGATATTCAGAGTAGCATTATCAAATTGAAAGTAGGAGTAAGAATCACTACCCTTATGAAACATTTGGAGTACAGTGGTCAAAGGAATTTGAAAGTTATTGAAATAGGCTATGACATGGTGAAAAGAAACACAGGAATAAGAGAAAGATCCTTCCCCAAAACAAGCATTTTAATTGGAATGGATGGAAGATGAAGATTGAGGGTAAGAACATAGGGATCAAAGACAGACACATTTTGGGCCTTGTGGCATGCCCAATAACAGTAAATCGTGATGAGAATAATTCAAAGTATTGTAGCTTTAAATGTAGAAGCTGGTAACAAATCAGATAAAGAATCAGGGAAATTAATGAACTTGAAGACAAATAATCATGATACTAGAGATAAGGCTCCTGTAACTTTTTTATAGTTACCACAATATCTAAAAGACCATGAAGATCATTTCCCTCAAATTTTTATTTCCTACTAGCAATTGAAGATGATTTATTCAACCTCATGTCACCTTAAACTTTATTCTTAGGTTTAGGCATTTTATTACACTCTGCTACATTTTTATAGAGATAAAACTCTAGGCTTGGAGGTAAGCAGAAAAGCAATGAAAGCTTTAAAACTTAGCACACTGAATGAAAAATAAAAACTTTAACAAATGATGGACCTATGCCTCAAACTTAGAATTGGAACTTCAAGAAATAACTACAGAAAATGTTGAAAGATAGTATTGTGAATTCCCTTTTCCACTTAAGGTCATGAACAGTTATGTAACTTAGAACAAAGAGGATATTTTATGCATTTGTTACAGGATTATCCATAAGATACAGAACAGATGCCAAATATTATCTAATTTAATCCTTTTATTTGATATATGTGGAAATAAAATTTCAAGAAGATGAATTGGCTCTCCAGGATCACAAAGGTAATGATAATCAGAAACAAGATTCAAATGCAGGTTTTTTACTTGAACTCACTGAGTCTTTTATTTCACAACAAAACTTCACCCAAACAGTTTTTTATTAGATGTAAGACTTGAACCCATACTCTAAAACCTTGATCAGTGTTCAACATAGCCCATATGTGTCAGAGGTGAGAGTTGAACTTAGGTCTTTATGGTTTTGGGGATAATTTTCTTCATACTAAACTCCGAACCATCTCTTAATGTGAGTACTTAAATTGTATGTACATATTGTTTTCTTAGACAAAAAAATCTCTGGCAGTAGAGAGTAATTTAGAATAAGAAGTGATCACTACTTAGAAGAATAAATGGATGCTTGCTGTTGTGGGCTTAATATTGGGAGACATCCTTTAATGATTTTCTATCTTTATCCATCTGCTATATGAATGAAAACTATTCAATGTTAATCTTTGATGGATAACAAAACATTTTGAAATTCATTCACTTCTTAACTGGCACTGAAAACAAATTCTACCATATGGAAATAAAGCATTAGCTTGCTAGGGCCTGCTATGGTATTAAGAAAAGGATTGAATCATGGTAGATGTTGATAGAAAGAAGTGGAAAGAAAATAATGAATGTTACTCTCTTTTCTGGAATATGATATATGGAAGAGTGTGGACAGTGGGCATCCATCAGTTAAAACACATTTATTAAGTGCTCACCATGTGTCAGAAACTGTGCTCTGCTCTGAGAATACAAAGGGAAGAATGAAACAATAGCTGCCCTTGAGAATTTTGCCATCTATTCAAAGGGTTTTTTTTTGTTTATTTGTGACCATTTTTTCGTGATGTGATTTGAAGTTTTCTTTGCAAAGATACTGGAATTATTTGCCATTTCCTTCTCTAGCTCATTTTACAAGTGGGGAACTGAAACAAACAGGTATAAGTTGACTTATCCAGGAGCCCACAGATAGTATCTGAGGACAGACTTGAACTCAAGATGATTCCTTCTGATTTCAAACTTGTTGCTCTCTCTCCCCTGAGTTATCGACATCCTCTTAGCTGACAGCAAATGTCCAGTGAGATTGATAAGATCCTGATGTATTTTACGTTTATGGATATAAAAATAGAGACAGGTATGAGGGAATGTTTAGGGAAGAAAGGGCTAGATCCAACATCTAATTGGACGTGTGAGTTAAAAAAGAATGAAAAGTTAAGGATGTAACAATGTTATAAACATGGAAAATTGGACTGATGATGTTTGACAGCAATAAGACTCTTGAAAGAAACAAAAAAATGGAATCAGTGTTATTCATGTGAAGTTAGAAAACAATTATTCCCTAATAACAAGTGTCTTAGTCATTTCATTTGCCAAGAATAAAACAATTCTCCTCAGGGAGCAGCATTCTCTTTTCTTATTTTTCAGCAGCATCTTTTTTCCACATTAAAGTTATTTAAACTTAACAAAATAATGACTTAAAGGGCAAACAAACACAAAAATAATTCATGAAAAAAAAGAAAAAAAAGAAAAACATTACTTAATTTAGGAAAGTCTAGGTCTAGAATTCTCTTGTTCTTTTAATTCACCTCTTGAAGCTTAAAAAATAACATAGGTACCTCTTCCTACAAAATGTCTTCCTCAATTACCCTAACTTTCCAAATCCAGAAATGACAGTGGAAATTTGTATCTACTTTGCACTAACTTTACTATGTATATTGTATAATTTCCTAATTCCCCATTCCAAAATTAACTATTTCAAATTAAGAATCATTTTGTTTGTTCTAGATTCTTAGTAGAATATCTTACAACAGTAGCTATTTTATTATGAAATATTTTTATATTTTTAATTGAATTGAATTGGGGAAGGTGAAGAAATAAAGTAGGAACCAGTTTGCAAGCAACTTTAGTATATATTGCTGATTACATGCATATATGAGAATAATGTTGGTTTTAAAATAGCAAATATTTCCCTTTGATCTTTCAATTTATATTCAAATGCTAGCCATCATATGTCTCCCCTAATCACTGCACAAATCCAGGGAATTGCTTGGTACCCAGATCAGCGTTGTCATCTTGATATCAATTGTAGAGTAGATGCTAAAGGATTATTCTTCCCATAATAGCTCTATAGTTACAAGGTCTCAGGAAGAGAGTCTCTAGAATGGTTTTCAAAGTATTACTTCTCAAGGTAGTTCATTACAATTTGAAATAGCACTAACTGTTAAATATGTTTCATGTTTTTTTTTTTCTTTTGAAATTGAGTCTAAATTAGGCTCTTTGCAGATTTCACTCATTTTTCCTCTTAAGCCATCTTTTCTCCAGACTAAACACAGCCAATTTTGTGAGCTCATTTTATATATGATTTTGTATTCTTGAACATAGTTAAAACTTTGTTTAAAGTAACCTAAACTGCATAGAATAAAGCCCTATTATGTTATTGTTGCTATGCATAGATTGAAGACCTGTGTCTTTTTTGGGATGATCTATATTTTATCAACCTGTACCACTGACTTCCCAAAGAAAAGGTCATAGGCTAATCAGTGTGATTTACTGAATTGTAGAAGAACTAGCATTAATTCACAGTGGTGGCCTAGTTACCACAAATATTGTCATTTGCTCCCATGAATGGATATCTCCATTCAAATTAGCGGAGCTCAGGAATGAATCCTCCTGTAATGTCTGGAACTCAATATCAGGATCAAATTCCCTTTACACTCAGGAAATCATCAGGCCAATTGGACATGTTTAATAATGGGGGATTTGGTTTTACTTACCATAAATCTCTCTCTCTCTCTCTCTCTCTCTCTCTCTCTCTCTCTCTCTCTCTGTGTGTGTGTGTGTGTGTGTGTGTGTGTGTGTCTTACTTTCTATTTCTCTCTTTCATTGTTTTTTTTCCATCTCTCTTTTTTCAGAAAGAAACAATTCAAGTATAGTGGAGTCATACTCAGGATAACACATAATTTAGTAGCTTCTACATAAAAGGATCAGAGGGCATGGAATATATTATGGACATAAATGAAGCTAAGATTACAAAAAAGTATCACCTACCCAGAAAAACTGAGTACAATGCTTCAGAAAAATTGAGTTTTCAATGAAAAAAAAGGTTTCTGATGAAAACATCAGAACCCAATAGAAAATTTTACTTTCAAATAAATACAGGATTCAGATAAAAAATAAAGAGGTACTCGGGCGGGGGGGGGGAAGAGACAAGATGGTGGAGTACAAACATGAATCTCTGTGACCTCCTCTGATCTTCTCTCAAACTAACAGCAGATTAAGCCTCTAAATTGGTTTTGGAGGCAAAGCACCTCCAAATATTTGGAGTAAAACACATTCCCAGAAGAAATTACCTTGGAAGAGTTTCAGAACAGGTCTGTTTCATTCGGGAAGGGGGGTGTTTGCCCATCTCAGATGGCAGCACAGACGGGGCAGAAAGTCAGGTCCAGACTCAAAGGGTGGCAATTTCTAAGTACTGGGAAGTTTCTGTGAGCCTCTTATACTATTCGGGCCTGGTTGCAAGGAGGTGCTTTGGCAGATCTGTCTTTTACAAAAAGGTAGATTTTAAACCACTGAGAACACCAGACCTGGTCCCAACTACTCAGCATGGGAAGTCAATCAGTGAAACTGCCCCCAGGGCAAATTAAAGCAGTTGTTTCTCATTTGCTTTGAACAGACATAAAGCTTTAAAAAAATGAATAAAAAACAAACAAAAAAAAAGAACTCTCATCATAAACAGCTTTTATGGAGAGAGAAAAGAAAAGACCTCAGATACTGAGGTGCCTAAAGGTAAAGCAATCCCAGAGGAAGCTGCAAAGGAAGACATGAGCTGGTCCCCATTTCACAAGGCTTTCCTGGAAGATTGCATAAAGAATCTCAAAAGAGAGTTAGAAGAAAAGTGGGGTAATGAAATGAGATCATTGAATGAAGGATTGGAAAAACCATATAATGCTCTACAAAAGAGATATAAAAAAGACAACAATTCACTGAAAAACAAAGTTGGTGAAATGGAAAAACTATGCAATGAACAAATTGGCAAATTACAAAAGGAGCTTAAAAAGGTAACTGAAGAAAATAATACACTAAAAATCAGAATTAAATAAATGGAAGTGAATAAATCAATAAGACATTAATAATTAGTCAAACAAAAATAAAAATTGAAAAAACAGAAAAAAATATGAAATATCTTCTAGGAAAAACCTGGAAAATAGATCTAGGAGAGACAATCTAAGGATTAATGGACTTCCTGAAAGCCATGATGAAGAAAAGAACTTAAACATAATCTTCCAGGAAATCATGAAAGAAAACTGCCCTGATGTTTTAGAATCAGAAGGTAAAATCAGCATTGAAAGAATTCCTCAGCAGCTCCTGAAAGCAACCCCAAAATTAAATCCCCAAGGAATCTCAAAATTAAATTTCAGGATTATCATGGCAAAGAAAAGATAATGCAAGCAGCTAGAAAGAAACAACTCAAATACTGTGGAGCCATAATTAGAATCACCCAGGATCTGTCAGCATCCACCTTAAAGGATCAAAGAGCCTGGAATCATATATTCCCACAAAGCAAATGAACTTGGATTACAGCCAAGAATAAGCTATCGAACTAGAATGAGCATTATCTTCCATGGAAGGAGATGGACATTTGATAATATAGGTGAATTTCACCTATTTTTAATGAAAAGGCCAGATATGAAGAAAAATTTGACCTCCAAACACAGAGCTCAAGAGAAGAATAAAAAGATAAAAAGGAAAGGACTTTTGAGAACTACATTTCTATTATGGGTATAATCAGAGAATGTGGGTATAATCTGGTTTTACTTTGATAATATGAAAAAGAAACTAAAGGTGGAAAAAAGGATCATACTGGAAAAAGAGGAAAAAGGAGGTAAAATAAGGTGAAAAAAATGAGTTAAAAATAAAATAAAATCTCATGAGGAGGCAAAGAAAACCTAATATAATTGAGGGAAAAAAAGGGAAGGGGATAAGTGTTGTGTGAATCTTACTCTCATCAGATTGGGCTCTAAGAAAGAATATCAGACATATTTGGTTTCATAAAAAAAGTTATCCCATCTTATAGGGAAGTGAGTGGGAAAGGAGGAAAAGAAAGGGAAAGACTAATAGGGAAAAACAGAATAATTAGGGAAAAGATGTAACAAAGGGGGAGTGACTTTAAAGGGTGGAGGACAGTTTGAGGGAGGTGGTCATCAAAA
>JAJPUD010013258.1:19282-36964 GCA_023553655.1 Myrmecobius fasciatus | reverse complement strand
TGCAAAAATAACTGATTTGTAAATGACTCTCACATCAATACTCAGTCATTTCTTCACTGAGGTATGGTCAGTATTCTGTGTGTGTGTGTGTGTGTGTGTGTGTGTGTGTGTGTGTGTGACATCACCAGGTCTAGAGTCCCCTAACTTTTCTTGAAGGAAATAGTCATGATCCTCAGATCCGAGGGTTCTGAGTTGTCTATATGATCTTGCGGGTCTTCATCGCCTAATCTTTCTTTGTATTTTTCCCCACGTTCCTGACTCGTATTGAAGCAGCTGAGAACCAAAGTCCAGGGGGCCTTAGCTTGGGGGCCCCTGTAAAGTGGGGGTAGAAAGTCTGCACCCGCTGGGGTACACGAGCTGCCTTTATCTTCCTGGAGATCTCCACATGCGCTCATCCAGCATGCTCAAGCGCATCTGATGATGAGGGGGATGACTCATATTGAAAAATCAGCTTCAGCTTTGCAAAGCACTTCTCCACAGATTACCTCATTCTCTCCAGAATGGGGGAGTGCATGAAGGACTAGACCTGGAGGCAGGAAAACTCAGGGCTAAATCAGGGCTCAGTCAGAAAGTCCCATGCCCCTGTATGTATCCACGTGTATGACGATGGCTTTGGGCTCTGGACTTGTGATCCTCACAACAGCTGGTGAGAAGAGGTGCAACTGTTGCTCATATTCATATAAGGAAACTGGTCAGAGGTGTTGAGATTTGCCCAGATTTGCAAGTCTTTGAGATGATTTGAACTCAGGGCTTTCTCATTTTAAGTCCAGTTCTTTCTTCTATGCTAATTGTTGCCTGCAGGCTCCACTAAATAGCTAAATACCCCCAAAATTACCTACTGTGTGCCAGATTGTGTGTTGTGCCAGTTTATCTGTGTGGTAGGAAGTGTAGATTCATCATGTACATTAGTGAGCACAGTCCAATTAATCTGTAAATACACTTTATTCAATACCTACTATAGGAAAGGTGATGGAGTTCCCTCTACAGAAAAACAAAACAAAACAAAACAACATGAAACAATGCCTCTTCATAAGGACCTTAACATTTTAATGGGGGAAACAAGGATATAGATATTGATAGAAGCACAAATAAAGATTTTTATATAGATATAGATATAAACATAGACAAGATATAAACATGATGTATGAGGACACATGTGAGATAAACATATGATGATATATAATGTAAACATATTGATGTAGACATAGATAAATATGATATAAACATTGATATAGACATAGATAAAATATAAATATGACAAATATAAATATTGATAGAGAAATAGATGTAGATGTTGATATAGGTAGACAGGATTTAAATATAATATAGACATATATTGATATAGATATAAGGATAATATTGATATAGACATAAGTATTGATTTTGATATAGAAATAGATTTAGATATTGATATAGGCATAGACAGGATATAAATATAAACATGGAAATAGATATAAGCATAGATCTTGATATAGAAATAGATATGGATATGGATATAGATAAGATATAAATATGATATGAACATAGATATTGATATAAATATTGACACAAACATAAATATTGATAAATAGATTTAGATATTGATATAGAAATAGACAAAATATAAACATAGATATAGATATTGATATAGATGTGGATATAACTATAATATAAACATAGATATTGATATAGAAATAGATATAGATGTTGATAGAGGCATAGACAGGATTTAAATATAATATAGACATATTGATATAAGGACAGATATTGATATCAATATAAATATTGGCATTAATATAGGCATAGACAGGATATATATATATATACATATATATATCCTGAACAATGTCACCTCCAAACCAGGATAAAATACTAGATTAGGAGGTTGGAGAGAAACCAATGGAAGTGGGAAATGCCATATGGATGAAAGCCCGGATTCCCTAACAGGCTAAAGCAAAGCTATACTGCTACCTACAGACATGGGAAGAGGTGGGTTGCCATTGTGAGTGGGAGGATATGGTTGTGAGATTTAATTTCATATTAGACACAATGGACAGAGTCTCTTTGTAGAACCACATGGTATAGATCTGTGGGGATCTGCCATCAGTAGACTTGAATATGACTGTTGGTTCTACTGCTTAATATCTGGGTAACCGCAAGTAAGTTCCTTCTCCTCTCTTATTAGTTCAGTTGGTTCACCTGTGAAATGAGGCAGTTAGAACTGTCCCAGCTTTCAAGTCCTGTGAAATTCTATAAAATCCTAACCTCTCAAAACTGGATGATATTTTGATGATAATCTGGTCCAATCTGCTGGATGATGCAGTGAAGAGTGTGGGGCTTGCAGTCAATAAGACATGAGTTCATCTCTGGCTGGAGGCACTTAATAGTGCCATCTTAGTAGCTGTATGACCCCCTGGGCAAGCCACCTGCCACTGTTTTTGTCACTTTCCTCATCTGTAAAATGGGGATAATAAAAGCATCTTCTTCCCAGGGTTGCTATGAGGGCCAGATGAGATAATAAGAGTAGTGCCTGACAATAAGAGATGCTTAATAAATGCATCCTCCCTTCCTTTCCTCCTTCTCTCTCTTCTTTCCTTTCCTTCCTTCCCTCCCTCCCTCTCTTTCCTTCCTTCCTTTCCTCTTTCCCATCTTTCTCCCTCCTTCCCTCCCTCTTTTCCTCTTTTTTCCTTCCTTCCTTCCTTCTTTCCTTCCTTCCTTCCTTCTTTCCTTCCTTCCTTTCTTCTTTCCATTCCTCCTTCCTTCCCTCCTCCCTCTCTTCTTTCTTTCCTCCCTCCTTCATTCCTTCTTTCCTTTCATCCTTCCTTCCCTCCCTCCTTCATTTTCTCCTTCCTCCCTTTTCTTCCCTCCTTCCCTTCCTTCTTTCCCTAATCAGAAATACCTTAAAACATTCTCATATGAACAGATACTCTCTGCTTGCCAACCTCCAATTCTCTCTCCTATTTATTAATAATATATAACATATGCATATGTACATGTGTATAAATGCACACATACAAATTTCTAAAGTTTTACACGTTATTAATATTATATTTGTATGTGTTATATGTAGGGTCTAATATATATTATATATTTTAAAGGTTTTATGTTTGCTTACAAGACACATATATGCATTTATATATGTACACAAGTGTTTTTAATCTATCTCTTTATATATGGACATGTGTTTTTATCATCTATCTATCTATATATGTTTATTTCCCAGGTGTCACTTCAAGATTATGCTTGTGCTGCTGAGTACTCAGTAATTAGCCAGGAATTAGAATCATGACCACCCCCAAGGATCTTTGTATTTGAAAGTCTCTTCTAGACCTGCAGAGGTCCTCCTTTCAATGTCCTCCTGATTGACAAGAGAAGTTAGATCTCCTAAGGTAGAAGCAGTCAAAGCAGGATTCCCTCCCCACCCTCACTGCAACCTTTCCTTCTCTCTCAAACCCTCTAAATCCATCACTTGCCCCATGTTGCACAAAGGATGATATACATCTGTGGCCCTCTGTGGGGGCCCTTGGTATGGGTTTCTCTCATACTTCCTGACTTTACTCTTTCGATAAACCAGCAGTTTAGTTCAGGGGAGGGAGGGGATGGGCAATGAAGAAAATGGTCATGGGAATTCATAAAAATAATTGCATTTCCACTTTATACTTTCCATATGCCTTACTCTGCTTGATTCCTCTGAAACCAAAGCTAGTTGGAGGAATTGTGTAAGCTCTCAGTCCCTGAAATAATCAAAGGACATGGAAATATGTCAGTGTCTGGGTCTTCGGTGCCAAGGGAAATGCAGAGTGCATGATGGGTGTGGGGGGGGCACTCCACACTGCAAGTCTAGCAGAAGAAGTGGAATGAGATGGTACAAAGAACAAAGAGTCATTGGATTCAGAAAAGAAAAATTTATGACACTGGGAAAAGTGAAGGGGATTCTGTATAAAGATGAAAGGATAAGAGTTATGTGTTCTGTGAAAATATACCCAAGTGTGATGAGCTGAAGTACTTAGGAAGAAGTCACAGGAAGATATGGCTAAGAGGCACAAATGGGGGGGGGGCAGAAAATGGGGGGTGGAAAGGGTGAAATGGAGGTTGAGGGTTTGGGGGAAGAGTAAACCACCCGAAGGGTCCTTCCTCAAAGTCCACTCTAAAAGGAAAGAGGTCCACCAAGGGAAGAGTCTTTCCTCAAGGTCCACTCTAAGAGGAAAGAAGTCCATCAAAAGAAGGGTCCTTCCTCAAGGTTCACTCTAAGAGGAAAGAGATCCACCAAGAAAGGGTTGTCTCTCAAAGTCCACTCTAAGAGGAAAGAGATTCATTAAGGGAAGGATCCTTCCTCAAGGTCCACTCTAAGTCAAAATAAAGAACAAGAACCCCTGGGTGCTGATTTCTGAACAGTGTTGGAGTCTCTTCCTCCAATGGTCTTTCCAGACCCTGGAGTCATTGTCTGAATCAGTTTTTTCTTTAAAAACAGCAACATTTTAGGGGCAGCTAGGTGGCGCAGTGGATAGAGCACCAGCCCTGAAGGAAGGAGGACCTGAGTTCAAATTTGATCTCAGACACTTTACACTTCCTAGCTGTGTGACCCTGGGCAAGTCACTTAACCCCAATTGCCTCAGGGGAAAAAAACCAGCAACATTTTATAATTCTGAGAGACTTTGGGATTCCTAGTCTGCAAGCCTTCTCACAGTTGCTGAGGAGCTTCTGAGAGAGAGGTGATGGACTCCAGGTGCAGATTGAAATACACATTTTTGGACATGGTCAATGAAGAGAGTTGTTTGGTTTGATTGTGTCTGCTTGTCATAAGGGTCTTATTTTTCTTTAAAATGTAAATGGGGTGGATAGGAGGGGAAACATTGATTTTGCTCTTTAAAAATAAATTTATTTTAAAAAAATATTATACCAATGCTTTGTTTCACACAATTGCCTCTTCCCAATGACCCCAACACCTCTTAGCACCCTCCTGAATTGCAGCAAAGTAATATAAACATACATATATCAACTTTGGCAGTATATACAGCATTCTGCACCTAGAACCCACTACCTCTCATCAGAGAAATGGCTTTCATCATTAGTCTTTTGGAATTGCAGTGACCTGGACTCTGCTGCTTCTGAGCGATGTTTTACTTTGCATTCTGGTCACTGAGTAAGCGCTTCTCACTGCATCATGTCCTATAGGCTTTCCCAAGTTAATATTGATTCCTTTTTTTTCCATTACATGACACCTCTTCATAATACTCACATATCTTGGAGAAGAGAAGACTGGCTAAAGTGAGGGAACAGGAGAGGAAGGAGATCAGTGCTTAACTATCAGGACTGTCAGGGGGAGCAGAGCTCAGCCTTTTTCTGTTTGGGCCCAGACACAGAGCCAGGCGCCATGGTGGAAAGTGTGAGGAGTCTAGTACTGATATGAGAAAACAAATGTCTTAATAAGAGCTTCTCCCAAGTGGCAAGAGCAACTTCTAGAAATAATGGTTTCCCTCTTTTAAAATTTCCCAGGTATATTATAGTGGGAATCCCTTTCATGTATGGGTTGGACTCAATTATAGGATCAAGGACTTAGAGGAGTAGGAGCCTCCTTAACTCTTTCTTTTTAATCTTTCTCTTTATCTCATCTCTTTGTTTTTTTTTTTTTTTAATTTGGTGCACAGGAGCAAGGGTCCCATTGTAGGATAAAATCATTTGATGTTGACAGCTTTCTTATAGATAATAAAGCCATCCTTCTCTAACCTTCAGAGTTCCCAAAGCCTCCTCCCCTCATATCCCCTTGGAGTTGATCATACAGGTGTTATTTGCCCCAGTCTGCACAAGGTTCCAGAAGAAAGATGACTTCTGTGGTCAGTAAGTTACTCAACAAACATTTATGGAGAGCTCCTTGTGCTAGGCTTTGTGCTTGCTGAGTGCTGCTGAAAATAATAAAAAGGCAAAAACAAGATTCCTTCTCTCAAGGTCACACAGATAGGAATTGTCTCTCTGGATCTGAATTACTTCCTGCAGCCATGACAACTTTTTAGGGCAACATAGCTCACTGTGAGCAAGAGGGGTCTCGTCAAATTAGGGAATGTTGAGCTTTGGAACCCATTCTACACTCACTTCTGGCCATAAAGGGGGCTTTATCATCCTTTCGGGTATGACAGAGCCCTCTGTTTCTGGGAGAAAGTGAGCCAATGTGAGGGGAAGGAGGAGAGAAAGAAAGGAAAGAAGGGAAGAAGGGAGGGAGGGGGAGAGGAAGGGAGGAGGAAGGAAAAAGAGAGAGAAAGGAGGCAAGGAGAGAGGAAGAAAGGAAGGAAAGGAGGGAGGAAGGAAGGAAGGAAGGAAGGAAGGAAGGAAGGAAGGAAGGAAGGAAGGAAAGGAGGGAGGGAGGAAAGAAAGAAGGGGGAAAAGGAAGAAGAGAAGGGAAGGAAGGGAGGAAAGGAGAACTGGTTGAATTTCAGTTCTATGGCTACCAGGGCCCTTTGGGGCAAGTCACATCCCCTTGGTTAGTCCAAAACAGTCAGAGTAGATGGACTCCAGGGCCCTTCCTGCTCCAGATCCATGATCCTGGAAACTGGTCAGCTTGTGAGCAGGGTACTTTGTCAGCCTCACTGAGTCTCTGCTTCATCATCTGAAGACGGGAATGATCTTACTCTGTGAAAAAATACAAGGCTGAAAGAAATGTGAGTTATCTAGTTGTCACTAGGTTGCCAGGTGGGAAAAGGCCTGGGAATGGGAGGCCAGGAAGGCTGATTTTCCTCGAGTGACCTTGGCTAAATGATTCTGGCCACAGAGCAATAGTAGGTGATACCATGGGATCAGTGCTGGTCTTGAAGTCTTAAAGACAGAGATTCAAATGTATCTTTGGCTGTTTATTACATGCGACCATGAGGAAATCAATGAAGCTATCTGCCTCAGTTTCTCCATCTGTAAGAAAGAGGATGATAATAGCTCCTACCTTTTAGGGGTGGATCAGGAGTTCCACTTTGCAAAGCACTATCTATAGTGTTTCTGGTCTCTATTCCAGGCTGCATTTTAGCATGCCTAGTGGCCACTTAATATAGCACAGCTGCAAGAGTGGCTGGATTTCCCTTGCCTAACATCTGGCTGGAGCTGAGCAGGATCAGAATATCACCTGCCTATTAATGACTTTAATTCTGCAACAGCCACAAAGTGTTCAGTGCACGTAGGCGAGGTCTCTGGGGTAAGGGACAGGGGCTGTGTACATTTCGGGGCTCCTGCTTCCTTCCCCCTCCCCCCTTCCAAGGTTTAAAGCTGCTACTTCAAATGGACTCTGGAGTAAGAAATCCTTACCCAAATGACACAAGGAAAGGCTGGGCTGTAAGTTTTTTAAATCCAAGTTCCCTAGAAAATATGATTTATTCTTTGGAGGGGAAGAAAATGACAAAGAAATGACAAAGGAAAAGCTGGGCTGTAAGTTTTTTTGTTTTTTTTTTTTTAATCCAAGCTCCCTAGAAAATATGATTTATTCTTTGGAGGGGAAGAAAATGACAAAGAAATGACAAAGGAAAAGGGCCCATGCAGGGTTGGGGGGGGGATGGGGAGGGGAAGTCCGTGAGCCGTGTCAATAAGCAATGAGCTAGGATCACAGTCCTTGACTCTCTTCCCCCTGCTTCCTCAAGTTCAAATCCAGCCAGTCCCCGCGCCATAGTGGGCCGGTCACTGCCCCATCTGGGCAGATAGTGGGGGGACAGACCTGTAGGAAGGGAGAAGGCGTGTGGAGAACGCACGCTTGTTAGGTGGGTGCAGGCCAGGTGAGTCTAAGACCCTGAAAGTGTAATAATCAAAGGGAGGAAAGGAAAGGTGGGGGTGGGGGGACGCGGGGCAGGGAAAGGGGGTCAGCTGCTGGCCAGGCCCCTTGCTGCAGCGGCGGCAGTCCGGGGAGCGCCGCCCGCCTTCTAGACCGGGGGGGGGGGGGGGAGGCGCCGGGCACGTGTGCCTAGCTGCATCCCCAGCTGCCCCTTCTCTGCCCAGCACAAAGCCGAGTGCGGAAGGATACCTCTGTGGCTGACCCTACGCAGTCCGCTCGGGTCCCCCAGGCCGAGCCCTTGCAGGCGGTGGCGACCTGAGCGCGGAGTGGCATTCCCCCCCCCCCAGCCTTGGAACTGATTGACGGGCGGGTTGCTCAATGAACGGCGTGCGTCTGGGGGCGGGGCGGGACCGGGGCCAGCCCCTTTATGCCTGGGAAGCCCCGCGGAGCGGCTGGGGCGGGGGGCGGGCCGTGCTGGTGACATTGACTAGGGAGCCCCCGGTGGGAGGCCGAGCCAGACTGCCGAGTGCGCGCGCACAGCAGGGCTCCCACCGGCGCGCGCACAAGCCTCCTGCACACAGTCTCTCTCTCCCTCTCTCTCTCTCTCTCTCTCACACACACACACACCCCACATACACACACACACACACACACACACACACACACACACACACACTCAGAAAAGAGATCCTGAGCCACGTAAGTAGCTATTAATACGGACCGTGGCGGCGATGCAGGCTTCTTGAGAGCGAGGGCTCGGGCCCGGGCACTGTGGGTGCCCCCTCAGTTCTCTCCGCACCAAGCCGCCTCTTCCCTCCTCCGCTCTCCCCCAGCAGAATCCCCGCCGGGCCTCTCGCCTGCTTCTTTTCAAACTGTCAAGAACCCCCCCTCCACCATTGCCCCCCTTCCACTACCCCCCCAGAATTTCCGCCTTGGGCTCTGGAGAGAGGAAACAAGAGCCCCGGACCCGCATCGCGGCGGATTGGCAAGGCGAGCCTCGCTTCTGGACTGGCCGAGAAGAGGCAGACAGAGCTCGCCGGCCAGAGCGGGACGAGACCTGCTCGGGAGGACGAGCCATCGGGGCCTGGGGGTCGGACAGCCTCCGCTCCCGTCCCTTCCACCCCACGCTCGGGGTGTGTGCGGGGCCCCGGGCTGGGAGTCCCGGAGGGGCCTCTAGGAGGCTTGCAGCCGCCTCTTCCTGACTCGCTCCGGAGAGTTGAGGACAGCAGCAGAGGCGGCAGCTGCAGGAGCCAGAACTGGAGAAGCATGAGCCTCCTCTGACCCCGAGCTCTCCTTCTCCAGCGAGGACGCCCCGGGCTGCGCGCCCCACGAGTGGGTCGCTTGCCAGGCTCGCCTCCAGGCGCCGCTTCGGAAGCCGCTTTTGTTGGCTGCGCTGGGCGCCCGCCCGCCCGCCAGTCTGCCTGTCCGTCTGTCCGCCCCCCTCCTCCCACCCCGTGTGTCTGTCCGTCCGCCCGCCCCAAGTTCAATGCTCCCTCAATAGTTGGTGAAGCTTTTGAGAAGAGCCTTCGCTCGCTGGGAAAAGGTGAAGACGCCATCTACAGTTAAAACGTAGACAACTCTCCTCGCCTCCCCACGCCCCCCACCAAAAAAAAAAAAAAAAGAGGAGGAGGGGGACCTCCGGCTCCTGTGTGCTGTGCTTGGAGTTGCAGAGCTCCGCAGGCTGCAGCTTTCTTTCCTTCCACGTTGGGGCTTGGACTTTTCTTCCTTCCTTCCTTTTTTTTTCAATCCGTTTCTCAGGCAGCCTGGACCCTGGGCCCGCTGACCGCCCGCCCTCGGACCCCGCCGCCCGGTGCGATCCCGCCCTCCGGCTCCTGCCGCAGCTCGGGCTGGCTTAGCTCGCCTCGGAAGCGTCCCCCGAGCTCCCCAGGGGCGGTCGAACGTTGCAGTTCGCCGCGTCCTCCAGCCGGCTACTTTGTTTCCCTCGCCCTGTCCGTTCGGAAGCATTCAAACCCTGCCAAAGCAAAGCAGCGTTCGAACGGCGGTTTCAGTTCATCGCCCGCAGCTGCGGCGGCGGCGGCGGCGGCGGCGGCGTTCCGAGCTGGGAACAAAAGGGGCCGCTCGCCGACCAGCCCGCCTGCGGAGAAAGTGCTCTCAGGACCGGCTTTCCCAGCGGCGGAGGTGCCCAACCTATCCGCCTCTTTCTTCGCCCCTCGGATTTCCTAACTCTTCCTGCACGCCCGCCCCCCTCCCCTTTCCCTCTCTTCTTCTCTCCTCTCCTCTCGCTCCCCCCCCCTCCACCCCTTTTTAATCTCTAACACAAAGGCGCCTGCAGCCGGACTCGCCAGCGTTGGTAACCCGTCCCCACCGGGTTTTGTTGTTTGCGTGTGATCGCCACCCTCATGAACATACAAAGATCCACCCCGATCACAATCTCACGCTATGGGAGACCGCGGACCAAAACCCAGGATTTTGAAGAGCTGTCGTCCCTGAGGTCCACCGAGCCCAGCCAGAGCTTCAGCCCCAATCTCGGTTCTCCAAGCCCGCCGGAGGCTCCGAACTTGTCGCATTGCGTTTCCTGCATCGGGAAATATTTATTGCTGGAACCTCTGGAGGGAGACCACGTTTTTCGGGCTGTGCATCTGCACAGTGGGGAAGAGCTCGTGTGCAAGGTAAAACTCACCCCTTGGCCCCCCGAACCCCCTCTTCCTCCCGTGCCAGTTCCGTGGTTCTAAAGGAAGGAGAGCCGCACACTCTCGGACCCAAACTCTTGGGCCGGGAGGAAATTGCCGGGTGGCTCGTTAAATTTTAGGATCGTATTATTATGTGAACGGAGGACTAGCTCAGAACTTTCCCGGCCACTTCAGACAATAGGGCAGGCTCTGTACCGGGGGCGTTCCAGGGAGAGTCGTTCGGAGAAGGAGGGAGCCCTGGGGAGGAAGAGAGGCCGGGGATGGGGGTTTGGGGAGGGGGAGACACCATATGTCCAGATTCTGGCAGGCTTTTATTGAAAAAGTGCGAGCGGACGGCTGCTGAAGGATGAGACAACCTGGCACCCCCTCTTCAGGCTCTCGAATCCCCGCACCCCTCTCCCAGCCCCCACAGATGGAGGGAATCCCCTGCTCTTTTTAAGACAATGCTTGTAGAATCCCACAGAGGCAGAGCTGGAAGGGTCCTGGGCCGATACTGCTCATTTGGCAGATGGGGAAACTGGGGCACAGAACCGGAGAAGGTTTTCGCCGGAGGGGGGGGGGTCTGGCTTGGCGCTTTCCTCCCAGGCTCCTGTAGCAGTACCGGGGGGGAAAAGCTTTGTTTGGAAGCGGGCTTGGAAAAAGAACCTGGAGGTCTGGCAGGCAGTCGGGTTGGCCGGGGCCCTCCCTCTTTCCCTCCTTGGCCCCTTTGTACAATGGGAAAGGGATAAAATCCCCGGCGCACCTCGGTTTGGGAAGAGGCTGAGGCTGCTGCTGCCACCTGCACACTGCCTCCCGCCCTCCCTTTCTTTCCCCTCTCAGCCCCCCTCCTCCTTCCCTCCCCTGCCTTTACCAGTTCTGCCAATTCTACCAGGCTCCCTTTAAGGTTTAAAGGGAAGTTAGTGCAAAGCCACAGCATGGGCACAGCTGGTGAAAGAATGAACAGGTCTGGCTTGGAGCTTGGTGGAAGGGGGAAAGCATCTGGGCTTTTTGGGTTTGACCCCGAATAAGGACTGAGTGTGTGGTGTGTGTGAGTCTGTGTGTGTGTGTGTGTGTGTGTGTGTGTGTGTGTGTGTGTCCTGGAAAATACAAAATCTGCAGAAATAGGCTCAGCCTGGATTAACCTGCTGCCCGGCACTTGGCCAGCAGCAGCATTTCATCGTTGTCCAGCCTGGGATTTTTTTTTATTATTATTATTTTTAATAACTGCTCCGTTTGGAAGGAGAATGAGGGCTGGGCATTTAACACTGGAAAGCTGGGGAGACAGGCGCATCCCTCCCCCTCCCTCCCCCTTAAGGTACCTTTGGCAGCTTACAAAAGAGCTTTTCTGAGAATGATTCCAGAAGGTACAAAGACTATTAGCACATCCTATCCCCTATTTTTTTACAGATGGGGAAACTGAGGCACAGGCCTTGAAAGGGGTAGAACCTGTAGGAAGCCAGGTCTTCTGACTCCCAAGTCATGGGGCATATCACTCCTGCTTTCTGGAAGGGTGTTTGATTCATCAGGATGTGTGGATTGGTGGGGCCCCTCCCTCCCCCCAGCTGGATCTGGAAGGTTTGGGCAGGTTTTATTGCCGAGTTAGGATTGAGAGGCCTCCCTCCCACCATTTTGGAGGCTCTAACCTCAGGGAAAAGATGGGAATTTTGTACTCTCTGTCTTAGGAGGGAGCCAGAGCCTAGACCCACCCCTTCTTCCCCCTCAGGGCCAGTGATTTAGAGCTGCAACCTTAGAGGTCCCATAATTCCTCTCAGTCCTTTCTAGGGCTTAAAGGATGTTGGGACCAGAGCAGAAGCTCGGAGAGCTCTCCTGAGACTTGAGTCCATGAGGCAGGGTCCAGAAGTCCTGGACGGGTGGCTGACCAGCCCTTGTAGCCTCTGAGATGGTCAGCTCCCATGATGCTGGAGTTTCCACCAGGCAGCCTCCTTCTGCTCCATTTCCAAAGGGCCTTATTCCTATTTTCACCAGAATCAGGATGGCTGTTCCTGAGTGCTAGCCTCCCAGGGAAAGTTCTGTGTGAGAGTCCTTTGTTTCAAACCCGAGCTGACCACGTTGCTGGCTTAAAGCTGGAAGGAAGCTTCATGATTCTCTAGCTCCCCCTTAAGTCCCCTCACCTCCCTCCTTTTTTAACAAATAAAGAAACTGAGGCCAGAGCCAGGAAAGGAGCTGCTTCTCTAAGGGATCTGGAATAAATAAATCCTGGCAGTTAGATCCCTAGGCTCTGTCCCCAGGAGCAGCCTTTTCTGCTCATCCTTTGAATTCAGTCTTTCACCGCTGACTGTGAAAACCTGTGCCCTGCCATTGGCCTGGGTTCTAACAATACACTCTGTCTGAGACTCAGCCTCTAGCACCCCCTCACCCATTCGAGGGCTCTTTCGCGCCCCCGTGAGGACAGGCCTGGTATTACTGTTTGAGCCAAGGCCGGCTGGCACGTTTTCACCTTCTCCTACCTGCTCCCAGACAATGCTCCTCAGGCCCACACGGGCTAAAGGCGGGTGCCAGGCTGCTCCAGCCCGGGCTTTGAGAAGGCTGCCAAGAGAAAAGCGGGAACCGGCTGGAAAAAGCAGCTCGGGAGGCCGGGCTCCTTCAGGTTGGGCTGCTTTCTACCTGCTTCCCCTGCCTGGAGAACAAAAGCTGCTCACACACAGGTCAGCTGATAGTCACAAAGGATAGGTAGAGCCCTGATCTTAATGGAGGTGGTGGCAGGGGAGCAAGTAAATCAGCAACCCTCTTAGGAGGCAGGATCTGAAAGAGGAAGGAAGGAAATCAGCATTTATGCAGTGCCTGCTGTGTGCCAAGCACTTTGTAGATATTAGCTCATCTGGTCTGCACAAGACCCCTTGGGAAACAGGTGCTATTTCTGTCCCCATTTTACATCTGAGGAAACTGAGGCAAACAGGTAAAGTGATTCGCCCGGGGTCACACAGCTAGTAAAAGTCTAAGGTCACATTTTAATTTTGTTCTTCCCGACTCCAAGGCCAGCCCTCTATCTAGCACTCTACCTAGTTACCTGGATTTGGGTTCAGGCAGCCTGGATTGGGAACTGGGCTTTGTAACTTGCTCCCTGTGCAACATTTGTTGGATGGCTAAACCTCTCTGGGCCTGAGTTCTCCGTTTATAAGACAAGGAGGTATGCTAGATCGTATCTTTGGTCTTTTCTGGTTGCAGATCTTTGATCCTTTAAGATCTCTGAAAGAGACCACCCTCAAAGAAAGAGTCATTTTGAGACCCCCAAATGCAGATTCTTGCAAGGGGGTTTTCTGATCTGTCATTTACCAGATAAATACACTCATTCCAAACACTAGATATAATTAAGGTGCTGGAAGAATAGTTAGCATCTTTGTTTAGAAGGAAGTCTGGGTTTTTTCTCTTGTCTTTTTGATATGGAACACTGAGATTGCACTGAGGGAAATTCAGTGCAGAAGCTGCCTTCCCTGATACAGATCCCTAGTAGCCTGTCTCAGGAACAGTTCTCGAACCCCAAACTTTTTGACTCCAAGGCTCAGTTTCTGAGCCTTATGTTATAAAGTCTCTCTGGGAAGAGGTGATTAGATATCAAATAATTCACCTTTTATAAAGTATGGAGAGTGGAAAGAGGTCTAGATGTGGAACCCAGAAAAAGAAAGTCTGGTTTGTACTGTGGGGGAACAAGGAGAGCACCTCCTTTGCTACATGCTAGGCATTTGGGGGTGATACAAAGATAAGAAACAAGCCAGGCCCTGCCCACAGGGGACTTACCTTGTATTAAGTGAGAACAATAGCTCTCAGAAAGTTAAATATAAATCTGATAAAAAAAAAATAGAGAAATTTCTGGTGGGAGAGCCTTAGCAACTGGTATGAGGAGGTTCCCCTTCCTGTAGGAGGTGGTGGCTCAACTGAGCCTCTAAGTAAGCCAGGGATTCCAAGAGGCAGAGGTTAAAAAAATAAAAATAAAAATTCAGTTAGGGACATGGCCTGGAATGCCTTGAGTAGGGGGAAGAGACTTGAGATGATTTCTTAGGATCCTTCCTCGTCTACATCTATGACCTTGTGACTTCCCTCCTCCCCCAGACCTCAGGTTCTGTCTCTGCAAAAGGAGTGGGTGGAATGGCCTGGATGATCCCAGTAGGGCTCCAGCATTTAGAGAGATGTCATCGATCACCATCCCCAAATGAAGAAACCAGACTTACCAAGTGCTGGGCTGGATTTCCTCCTTGGGGGATAAATCCAGGAGGATTGATTGGCAATGCAAACTCATAAATGGAGTTATTTCCTCTAATAAAAAATTGGCTCTTTTGCGTTTTATGAGACGGAAGGAGCTGCTCTATATTTTGAAACAGTCTGCCATTTTAGACTGTGACCCTTCCCTCCTCCCTCCTCCCTCCTCCTCCCTTTCCTGCTAGACTAGCCCATGCTTCCATCTTTGATTTTAGGAAATCTATCTCCTGCCAGGAGGGATTCCTTCCCTGAGGAGGAAAAACAATAGGCTGCATTGGCCTTGTCAGATGAAAGGAAACGGCAAAGGACAGTGGAAGGAACAGTTGGGAGACGGGGCTGAGGGCTGCCTGCCAAGGTCACTCTCCCTCCATGCTCCAGTTGCTTTTTGACCTCATCCAGTTCCACAGACATTGATCAAGCATTTACTCTCATAACAAGAGCCGACGCTTCATCTCATAGGTTTACAGATGACTTCGCTTATTAATTATCTCTTTGAATCCTGTGAGATAGAGGCTGTTATTAACAGCCCGATTTTTACAAATGAGGCAATTGAGGCTCTGAAAGGCCCAAGCTAGGGAAGATCTGAGAAGGGGTGGCCATGGGGAGTCAAACTCAGATTTCCCTGCCCCTCTGCCTGTGTGAAGGATCTTGCTAGGTCCAGAGGATTCAAGGGTAAAATTCTATAAGCAGTTTCCCCATTTGATCTTTGATTTTCACCTTGATAAAATGAGGGGTTCCTTCATTAGAATTGGAAGAGCCCCTAAGAACCATGAAGTCTATCCCCTTGATGCTACATATGAGATAACAGGCTCACAGGGGGTTAAGTGCTCAGTCACCCCCTAAGGAGCAGAGTCTGAATTGGAGCTCATATTCTGCAACCCTGTGGACAGCCAGCTTTTCTATTGTCCTTGACTGTTTCATGACTGGGTTATTCAGATCCTGGAAAGCCCCAATGCCTGTGTTCTAAGGCTCCTTCCAGCTCTAGCTTTAAGTGGTCAGTACAGTGGAGAGAACCCTGCATTCCCAATCAAAGATCTTGGCTTCTAATACTACATCTGCTACTTACCTGGGTCACAGTGGCACAAGTCACCTTGCCTTTATGAGCCTCAGTTTCCTCATCTGTCAGATAAAGAAGAATTAAGTTGTGATCTCTGAGTTCATTTTGATTCTCAATTATGATCCTAAATTCTTCTCATCCAACCTCTTCATCTGAGCTCTAGAGAAGGAAACTGGAGAGAATAATAACTGGCCTTAGATCATGTGGTTATTAAGGGTAGTCTTCTGCTGCTCAAATTTAGTGCATTTTCTACTACCCCCTTTCATATTCAAAGGCTGCACATTAGCTGAACACTTCTAGAAAGGCATCTCTGAAAATCACTTTAATTAACAAAAAATAAAAATAAAAGGCAACCTGCCTCTAAGAAGTAGATAGTAAATTGTAGGCAAATGCATTTAGTGCTGTCTAACAGGAAAATGCCGGTCCCACATTTGCTATTCTCTAACACGCCCTCTGTTGCTGGCTGGTTACGTCTGCCTCGGCAGAGCTGGGAGTCCTCCTCGAGAAATCTGTGAGGCTTCCCCCAGTTTCTGCTGCCCCTTTCTGGGTGTTCCCATTGACTCAGGCATTTTCTAACCTTAATTACCCCGGCCTCTGAGGGCAGAGCTCTGAGGTCAGCACTTGACAGTCTCCCTGTGTGATTTGTGGTTGTGGGAGAGATGTCGATGTGCCGTTCATTCTTAAATTCTCGGTGGCAACCGTGATGGCTGGGTGGCTTTCAGGACAGAGATTTATTAGAGCTCGTTCGCCCACAGTCAGAACGTGCCTTATTCCCTATCCACTAACTGGGTGACCTTGAGTGGTCTCAGAGCCTCAATTTGATCTTGGATCTGATCATGATTTCTCCATTTTATTACCTGTGTGACCATGAAAATCACCTCCCAGGGAGCCTCAGTTTTCTCATCTGAGTGAATTGCTTGGACTTAGCGGTCCCTTCCAGCTCTAAATCTATGAACCCAGGATGAAATCCTGGCTCTGCTCTTTACTTCCTGTGCTACCTTACATATGTCCCATTTAGTTTCCCCATATTAAAAAGGAGAGTTCTGGACTAGCTGCCTTTTGGATTTCTTCTAGCTGGCAACCTCTAGACTTTAGATCCACCCTCTTAGGAAATAACCCTAAAATGCTCCGGGATTCGCATTCAGTATTAAGCAGGACCTCAGAGCTGCTGACTGCTGGGTAGCTGATAGACTTCCCGGGTCCCCAATGGATGGATGTTCATTGATAATATGAAGTGCGTTGTTTAGAGAAGGAGCCAGGCTGCTTTCTAAGTAACGGTTCCGCCCACACTTTGTGTCTGCCTCCCTCTCCTTCCCAAGCTCTCCCATGAATGACATCCCTAACCTTCATTCCTGGCCATGTTTTTCAGTCACATGGTGAATTCAAGGACTTGGAGACAATAGACTGGATTTCCACCACGTTTCCGAGCCTGGGTCCCCGTTAGCTGGGGCTTCGATTCTTGGTGCTTTGGGAGCATTGGATCAGCTCACAAATGCTGGGGATTTATCGACCAAAGAATTAGAGACATGGGGAATCATGCTGCTGAGGTTTCATTAAGGCGGTCGGGCCTGAAATTCTCTGCTCTCCTGTCTCTCTATCTTTTGAGATCCTACCCATTTTTTAGGATCCAGCTTCAAGGATACCTCCTCATGAAGCCTTTTGCCATCCCCCACTCCCTAAAAATAAACGACATTGATTTCTCGGGGCTCAGAACTCTTATAGCTCTTTGTACGTCTCAGACATATTCTCCGGTGGCTTCTAGTTATTTGTGCCTCGGTCTTCCTCTCCTGCTAGACTGAAACCCCCCCTGGGCTTTACTCATTTTCCAATCCCCTCCATATCTAGCTCAGGGCATCGTATGATGGAGCCACCGTCTAGCTGTTTTAAGGAAATGAATTGGCTAGAAAATGTAATCGGGTCTGAGAGAGTGAACTTGGCCCACTTATTTCTCTTCTTCTCTGGGCTCTGGTTTCATCCTTTATGAAATGAGGGGGTCAGACTATATCTGTGGCGTGCCATCCAGTGCCAGCATCTTCCATATCTGTGGCATGCCATCCAGT
>JAJPUD010013258.1:5073-19272 GCA_023553655.1 Myrmecobius fasciatus | reverse complement strand
TGCCATCCAGTGCCAGCATCTTCCATATCTGTGGCATGCCATCCAGTGCCAGCATCCTCCATATCTGTGATGTGCCATCCAATGCCAACATCCTCCATATCTGTGATGTGCCACCCAATGCCAGCATCCTCCATATCTGTGATGTGCCACCCAATGCCAACATCCTCCATATCTGTGATGTGCCATCCAGTGCCAACATTCTCTATTTAGTTTAGTCCTTGTTTGCCAAGGTTGTTCCTAGTTAGAACATTTTCATTCTAAGGTCCTTCCCCACTCTTAGGTTGTGTCCAAAGGTAGATCTTAGCTCTGACATTTTGTGTTTTGTCGTCAGGTCTCTCAGGTCTGATATTTCATATTGGAAGTTTCTTTCCTCTGTTCTCCTTAGAGGTTTCCCCATTTCAGCTCAGATATTTTATGGTACATTCCCTCCTTCCCTCCTTCATTTCTCTTTTCTTTCTCCCTTCCTCCCTCTGTCATCTCTCTCTTCCTCTCCCTCCCTTCTCTCTCTCCCTCTCCTTTTTTCTCTCCTTTTTTTCTCCCTTTCCTCCTTTCTCTTTCTCTATAGAAAATTTACATTTCATTTTAAATAAAATTTATTCCTAATGTTGAGAGTTGAATTAGAATTTAAGGGGGAAAAATGAGGAAAGGAAAACAGAATATGATATACATTTTATATAGAAGAGAGAAGAGGGAGAAGATTAGTTATAAGGAGGCAGAAAAGGTAAGCACCCATCCACATCCACACTGAGTGAAAGAAAGATAATCTGGGGAGCAAGTTCAGGGCTCTTGGCTAGTCTTTGTGTGGGCATTCAATAGGTACAGTTACCCTTTCTCCATTGTGGAGTTAGGGGCACAGCACCCCTGCCATCTGAGAAATCCACAAAAGATTCTTTGGCTCTGTCTTCCTATCAGAGAAGAAGTATGATTTTTTTCTTTTTATTTTATGGGGTAGCTTGTTATAAAATTTGAGGTGAGTATTTGGGAATAGGCTCTGTGATCTGTGATGGCTTTTGCACGTCTGTGGTATATTCTCCAAAGACCCTTCCAGCCAGCCAACTTCTGTTCTATGTTTTAAGGGCCCTCTCTCAATTTTTTTTTGTGGTAAGTTGTTCCTGATCTGACACTCTTTCTCTTGGCTGTATTCACTCCGAGCTGGCCAGTTCAGCCAGGCCCTGACCCTCCGCTCTCCTGCTTCTGCCTCTCCTAGGTGTTTGATGTAAGCTGCTATCAGGAGTCTCTGGCTCCCTGCTTCTGCCTACCTGCTCACAACAATATCAACCAAATCACCGAAATCCTTCTTGGGGAGACCAAGGCGTATGTTTTCTTTGAACGGAGCTATGGGGACATGCATTCCTTCGTGCGAACCTGCAAGAAGCTAAAGGAGGAGGAAGCGGCCAAACTGTTCTACCAGATTGCATCTGCTGTAGCTCACTGTCATGATGGGGGACTGGTCCTTCGGGACCTCAAGCTTCGAAAATTCATCTTCAAGGACGAGGAAAGGTAAGGCACTCTCTGCTCCCTCATCCCTCAGCATCAGGTCCCAGTGGCAGACTGTCATGGAGATGTATGTATTCAGGGCAGCTAGGAAGTATAGTGGAGAGAGGACTGGTCTTACTAGAACTGGGTTTAAATCTTAGCTCAGACCCTTAGTAGCTAGATAAAGTTTCCTTCCTTCTTTTTAAAAGAAAGGAGTTCAGCTCAGTGACTTCTCAGCTTCCTGCCAATTCTAAATCTATGTATCCATGAAGACAGGGTAATTAATTTTTTTTAAATGCTTCTGGGAGACCATCAGTATAAATACTGCCAGGATTTGAACACAAATCCAAAAGGTAAGAAAACCAAAAGCACGTGCATCCTCTGTCTATCTCTTTGTAATTGGATAATAGCAATAGAAGGAGGGATAGGGGCCAGATGTGTGCTGCCATAGGTATAGGGAGTACTTGTATTGGTAAACGTTCAAAAGGAGGAGAATGCATGGAGACTGAGAGTGGGCCTGCTTCAGGACTGCACACACACAGCTAATGAGTAGCAGAGTATGGATTTGAAACCAGGTCCTGGAAGGTGAAATCCTAGGACTTTGCTATTCTTCAGGTTTCCTCTCTTCAGGTTCAAATCCTCCTATTCTCTCTTTTTAGTTAGCACATCTAGGTCATCTCCAATTTTGTCCCTAAATATTTATGTGACCTTGGCAAAAGCTTTCTTTTCTCCGTATCTCACTTTCCTTACTGATGAAACAAGGAGGTTGGACTAGATGTCTTGGAGGCTGCTGTTCAATTCTCAAGGAAAATGACATGTGACTGTCCTAGAGCTCAGCAGGTTCACACTTCATCCCTACTTCTTCTCCCAATTAAATTTTAAAAAGAGTTTAACTGGTTGAAAAATCATAGAATTAACAGAGGATATAACAGAGGATAGTTTCAGAGTAGCAAGGAATAGGTACTTTAGAGATGACACAATCAAAGTGTTCTTCACCTTGTTGGTTTCCTGGACCCTAGATCCCTTCTCAGAATAATGATTCTAAATGCACACGACAAAATACAGAATTTGACAAAATAAGCTAACTGTATTGTATACCTATAAAATCATTTAAAAAAAAAAAAAACTAAGTTTGGGGGCAGCTAGGTGGCGCAGTGGATAGAGCACCAGCCCTGAAGTCAGGAGGACCTGAGTTCAAATTTGGTCTCAGACACGTAACAGCTGTGTGACCCTGGGCAAGTCACTTCACCCCAATTGCCTCAGCAAAAAAAAAGCAAAAAAAAAAAAAAACAAACAAACAAACAAACAAAAAAACTAAGTTTGTGGACCTCAAATTAAAAATCCTTAATTTAATCCAAGATCCTCATTTTGGAGAGAGAGTACCTGCATCCTAACCCTTGGTGCTGGGGATTTTAATTCCAAAATCTAGCTCCAAAAAAAGCAATCAATCAAGAAGTATTTGTTAAGTCAAGCACACTACCTTTAGGATGGAAGGTTGAATTGCCTCTCTGACTTCCTCTGTGAAGGAGGGTCTGAAATTCTGTGTTCTTTGTTCTAAGGTCTTGGGCTCTTTCTGCTTCTTCATATAGCAACACACCTGGGTTTTGGTCCTAGTTCTGTGACCTTTGACGAATCACATACAGGTGTAGTTGTCACCCCTTCGGATCCCTCCTAAGTCATGGCAAAGAAGCATCGAGTGGGTTTTGAGTGTCTAGATATGTTGTGGGATGTACCTGCCTGCCTTAAATAGGGAGTGTGGCTTTGGAAGGAGATGGGAGAGATGTTGGAGAGGGGCGGGCCGTGGCTATGTTAATGAACTCACTAGTGCTTTTAGAATTTCTGGAAGTATAAATAAGCTTCTCCCTTCATCTTCCCAATGGGAATGAAGCAAGATTTTATACTCTGGGACCACTGAGAGTTTGGGAACTATAGACATGAGGGTGATGAGAGATTCTCTGCAGACTCAGCACCAGTGAATGGTGAAGCAGCATCTGGAGTCTAGGCTTTGGATCAGTTCCATAATTTTTTTGGGGGGGGGGAATAAAAAATGAGTTTCATGCTCTACCTTCTTGGTTCCTACAGCCAGGCAGGTGCCTCGAGTTCTAGAATGAATGGATAGGGTGATTAGTAGTGGGGTCATGGTGAGTGGCCCTCAAAGAGTCAGGATGAGGAAGATACTCTGGGAAATGTGAGAATTGTGAGATTCACATTTGGGAAGAAGTGAGAAGTTACGTACTGTCCTTACTGTGACGTGATTGTTGTATGGAGCACCTGATCTGGACTTGGGCTACCAGTAGGCATGGGGTCTGGGGCTGGAGCCAAGATGGTTCTAGGATTTTGGATTGCATTGTCCAGTAAGAAGCTCAGGTGGAATGGCGTCTAGCTGAGCTGTGCCGGTCTTAATGGGTCTATGAAGGACCCCAGAAAGTCTTATTGTTATCCCTCAAAGGGACCCTTGCAGAGGTCCAGCCTCCACGGGGAACTAGGTTCTTGAATGGAGGGTTGGAGTCGGCGAAGTGGAACAAGAGACAGCACACTCTATGGCGTGGTCATCAAGTTTGATTTATTGGCAAAAGCTTGTTCAAATTATTCAAGAAAGCTTGTGATTTTTATAGTCTTACAAAGTTAGGGTTGATTGGAGATAGGACAATTATTTGGCTAGGATTACAAGATTTTCTTGGGGCCCAGAAATTCCCAGGACCCCAGGTGCAATGCTTCTTAGAAAAAAAGAATGTACAGAATAAATTCATCAAACAATATAACAATAGTGAAACTTGAACTAAAGGTAAATGTACCTTGTGGTCATCACGTCCTATCTGGCAGAACATGAGCTTCTCTAAAAATGTCACATTTACTTATTCCAAGATTTATACAATGCTTTTTCATTTTTTAACATGGTCATAAGATTTTTTAGAATAGAAACATTTTTTTTCTCAAGAACTTATTTCCCTCAGCCCATTTATTAATCACTCATACAATAGCTTGTTTTGTGTAGGGGTCAGTAAACCATGCAATGGCCTACTTTCCTTACTTTTTTTTCCCATGACTTACTTGCTACCAATGTGTCCATCTATCACTGATGTTTATTGTTCTTTTCATCATATCATTATTTATGTAAGCTCTGCATAGGGGAGTGAAAAACCAGGTTGATTGAATTTGGAATTGTTTCAAACAAGAGGGAGTAACTGGAGATTTCTTTTGGAGTTTTGGGGGAAAGCGATCAATTTCCCAAGTTTCCCCGTCTCTAAATTTGTTTAATGCTTCACTAGTAAAAAAAAAAACCTTTCATGTTTAGGCAGAAAGTACAAAGGGGCTTTTTTGAGGGTGAAGGGCTTCGTGCTCACCTCATTGTGATGGATGGGTATATCCATCCAGCTATGCTAAGAATTCCTAGAGCAGAAATTAAGCAGATAATCATTAACCAAATATATTCCTGAATGCTTAGTTCTGTAAGGGCTTCTTCATGTTGCCTTGAATACATGGGGGGAGGTGGGAGTCAGGCCCTGTGGAGACCTTGTCATTCCAGGCAGGGTCCCCAACTCCCAGCATGCTCCCAGCAGACCCTGTGCTATATCTCTGCATCCTCTCACCTAATAGAGGAGGAAGCAAACCCTTGAGAGAGGCCCTGGGTGGGGAGAAGGGGACCAGATCTTCAAGGGCCCATCTTCTCCAGGTGAGGAACCAACCAAGATTAAAGACTTAGTCGAGTCACTCTCGGTCCTTGAGCTAGGATGACAACTTGAGTCTTGCTGCTTGTCAGTCCTGTGCCCTTTCCCTGGCGGTGCCCGAGCTGGGCCCTCGCCTTTCACTGGAATCAAGACAGAGGAGATCTGTTGGATGGGGAGGAGCTGGCTTATGTCCTAACTGGGAAGACAATGTAAACACAGGAAGTAGTGACAAAGATAAACATACTCACTTATGCATGCAGTCTGGATCTTTCTCTCACTCTCCTCCTCTTCCACCCACCCCCAACACCCTAGCCCGGCCCTCTGGGGAATCCTTGTACTAGAGTGTCCCTGGGGTGGCAGCTTCTCCTGATTCATCCCTCCTCCAGAAAGAGGTACACGCTGTTCATCGTCCCAGAATTGTAGAGCGGAGCGTTACGTTGGAAAGCACCCTCTGGCCATAGCATGTCCCACTTGGGAGGGAGCCTCAGAGCATAGAATGTCAGAGCCAGGGGGATGGGGGAGTGGGAGGGGGGACCCTTGGAGTATAAAATTAGCAGAGTTGGGCAGAAACCTGGAACGTGGAATGGCAGACCTTAGAAGTCACAGAAAAGCCTTGGAGGAGACCCAGGATCGTGTATTGAGTCAGGAGCAGTACCTCATTGCAGACCCCTGAGGAGGTGCCCTGAATCCCTCAAAGTAGTTCTCCTTTGCGTCCGGGTCATGCAAAGGCTTCCTGCTATTGGGGTTTTGGTCAAGGGGCCAGGGGCCGTGAGCTCTTCCTTGTGCTCCTCAGCTGGAGCAGGGGGGAAGGACCAGAGGCTGGGGATCAGCCACATGGCTCCTCAGATTGTTTTATTTATCCCTCTCTCCCCTGTGCTCCCCCCTAAACTTGGGCATTGGGAGGGAGACTTGAATTGGGAATTGGGAATGACTTGAGAAGACTTCACTTACCTGAGGAACGCTGTGTATTTTCCCCTTGTGATGTGGCTCTGGACCCCAGCAAAACTCTCAATTACTGTTTCATGTCATAGCATTGGCTGACGTGGGTCAAACATGTGGCCGGCCTTCTTCTGACGGCCAAGGGCAGGCCAGTGTGTTCTTCTGAAAGGAGGAAAGAGCTTGGAGTCAGCAGTCGGGGTACTGGACGTGACCCTGCTTTAGTTAGAAAGATATAGAGAGAGAGTGGAGGGAAGACAGGGAGGGAGGGAGGAAGGGAGAGGAGCAGCTAGGTGATCCAGTCAATAGAGGGCCAGGCCTAGAGTCAGAAAAACCTGAGTTCAAATCCAGCCTCACGTAGTTACTAACTGTGTGACCCTGGGCAAGCCAATGAATCTCTGTTTGTTCAGTTTTCTCAACTATAAAATGAAGATAATAGTAGTACCTGCCTTCTAGAGTTGTTGCAAGAATCAAATGATATAATAATTGTAAAGAGTGTATAAATGCTAGTTATTATTATTATTATTAATTTAGATGATAGATAAGTGGAGATAAACAGTATAGATAAGTACATAGAAGGATGGATGGATAGGTAGGTAGATAGACAGACAGATAGACAGACAGAAAGACAGATAGATAAGATAGATGGATAGGTAGACAGACAGACAGACAGATAGATATATAGATAGAAGGATAGATGGATAGGTAGGTAGGTGGATAGGTAAGTAGGTAGGTGGACAGATGGATGGATGGATGGATGGATGGATGGATGGATGGATGGATGGATGGATAGGTAGGCAGATAGATTGATAGAAGAGAGAGAGAGAGAGAGAGAAGTGATAGATACATAGATGTTAAGAGAAATAGATGAAAACTAGCTAGGTAGGATGATGGATAGATGGAAGGATGGATTAATGGATGAATAGATAGATAGAGCTCTAATTTTTTTAAGTACTTACTCTGTGCTATGTACTGGAGATAAAAATATAAGCATAAGAAAATCTAGTTTTTCCCTCCAGTATTCTAATGGGGGAAGACAACACATGAACAGAATATGAGAAAGTTAGGGGGCCAGTTGTGGAGAAGTCCAGATGATGATGAAGGGAGCCCAGAGAGAATATTAGTTCAGGTGCTTCTTCACTGAAACACGCTCCAGAGGGAAAGAGAAGGTGGAGACTTTTTCCAGGGGTAACAAGTTGCTGGTTCCCCTCTGGGCCAGACCCTCTATAGTCCGAAGGAGCTGTGGAGGCCGAACTTGGATCAGAAAAGGATCAGGGGAAAACATTGTTTTCTTAAAATATCTGAATGGGTATCATAGGGTGTAGAGAAGAAAAGGGATCATGCACTTGATGAGCACCTACTGTGTGACAGACAGGCACTGTACTAAGTACTTTATAAATATCTGATGGTCTTCACAATGATCCTGAGAAATCGATTCTGGCTTTATCCCTATTTTTTTTCAGATTAGGAAACTGAGGTAGAGAGAAATAGAGTGACTTGCCCAGGGTCACATAGCTAGGAGTATCTGAGCCCAGATTTGAATTCAGACCTTCTAGATTCCAAAGTCAGTTAGGGCCACCTAACTACCTGAAGAAGGATTAGACTTTTTCTGTCCTTGTGGGATAGACCCAGGAGCAAAAAGGCTGAATTAGGCTTGTTATGGGCCGAGAGTGGGAAGGAGGAAACCTGCTGACAATGAGACTTTCTCGGCAGTGGAAGCAGCTATCGTAGGAGGCCGGAGGTTCCCTTCTCTGGGACATCTTCGAGCGTAGGCTGGATGACCACTCAGTGGGGATTCCCCTGGCACAGGACTTGATGGCTGTGGAAGCTGCTTCCAGCTTTCAGATTCTGTGATTCTGAGCCTGTGAGCTACTGGGAAAATAATATCTGACATTGACAAAGGGCTTTAAAATCCAAAGCTCTTTACAGGTATTATCTTGTTTCAGCCTCACATCAAGATGGGAATGGGTCACACGGGACGGTTTTGTTATCATCTCCTTTTTACAGATGAGAGAACTAAGCCTTAGCCTTGCCCAGTCACACAACTAGTTTGCTTTGGAGGTAGGATTTTGAACTCAGATCTCTTCTGGCTTCGGGTCTAGTATTTTTTTTTTTCTATTCAGTATTGGCTTCCTAATCTTTATTTCTTCTCCAGGCAATTTGTGGCAATGGATAGTGCACCAGGTCTGCAATCAGGAAGGTCTGAATTCAAATCCAGCCTCAGACACTTTTTAGCTGTGTGACTCTGAACATGTGACTTAACCTTGTTTGCCTCGGTTTCCTCATCTGTAAAATGGAATTAACTAAAATCACCTTTCTTTTAGGATTGTAGTGAGGATCAAAAGAGAGAGTAATTACAAAGTGCTTACATCATAGTAGGTGCAGAGAAATATTAGCTATTATTGTTTATTAATATTTTTTTCAGGAGCCCACTAGTGTCCTCTGAGTGGGAGCTAGCTAAGTGTTTGTTGAAATGAGTGTAATGGGAAATATCCCCTTCCTGGGGGCCAGTGCAAATGATGTCTCAATTCCTCCCTTCTTCCCTCCAGGATGCATTCTAGCGTAAGAGATGAGGCAGGACATAAGAGACGAGATACGCCTCTTAACAGGTGTGTCAAGCAGTCGGGGAGCTGCTTCATGACTGGGTTTTGGATAAATGCATGGATAGATAAATGATTCACTTATTGGCTGCTCAGCATCATAAGGTTGGAAGCAGACTGATACGTTGACCAGGCCGGGACCCTCCATCCATGTATCAGGCCATTGTCACATCAGGCCTTTCTCCGGTGTCTAGGCCGGGACTCTCCATCCATGTGTCAGGCCCTCGTGCCATTGCTGAAAAACTACCTTCCACACTCTCATGCAGTAGCTCTAGGAACTGAGAAGGCCCTCCTTCATATGATAGCCATCCATCATTTTGTTGGAGAATTCTTTATTTCTAAGAAGGTTGTTTATTTTTTTTTAATTTCCCTCTCACATTGCTCTCGTATCTGTCTCCATGTAGTCTCTGGATCCCAGAGTTGCTAGGGACCTCCAAGCCTATCCATCCCAACTTGAACCTCTTCCTCCATAGACCTGCAAGTGGTCAGCCAGACTGAAGACGAGGAACAGCTTTTTTAGGACATCTCTGATCATTGGGAATTGTTTTTATGTTTTCTCATCAAATTTGCATCTTTGTAATTCCCTTTTTTCCCCTGGTTCTCTCTTCTGGCACCAGACAGGGCAAGGGTAATTCCTTTTGGTCTCATCCTGTCCTCTGATTCTAATCTCCCTCCTTTAAAGAACCTCTTTGATTTCTTAGAAACAATGATCATGTCCTTTGGAAAGGGAAGCACTCCTACTCCAGAGGGAGGAGTGCTGGGTTTGGAGTCAGATTCTCATTCTGTGCAAGTTTTCTGATTTGTTAGATGAGGAGTGTGATCTCTTTATCTCTAAGTCGATGGTCCTCCATTCCTATGATCTCCATTAACCCTCCCCAGTTCCTTCACCCATTCTGTCCGTGGAATGGTATTAGATCCCTTCTCCACCTGGATCTTGCTTTTCTGAATGAAAACTTCAGTGGGGGGTCTTACTTAGAAGGGACAATTTCAATTCCTTTTCAGTAAACTGAAATCATGTTAGTAAAATGGAATACTAGCTTTGGAGTCAGAGAACATGGGTTCAAATTCGAAGTCTTTTACCTGTAGGACTTGCGCAAATTAGTTTCTCTCTCTGGGTCTCAGTTTCCTTTTTTGAAAACTGAGAAGTTGGACTGTATGATCCTTCTGGAATCTCCTCGTTTTAATATGATCTTGAATCCTTTCTGCCATCCCTATTCTAAGATATTTTCTGTGTTCCGGGTTCTGTCTCAGCACCAAATTCTGGGTTCTAGATAGTCCCTCGTGGCTCTGCCATTCTCCGTTGTGTATTGTCTCTTTCATTGACCTGAAAAGTCCTTCAAGGCAGGGGTTATATTTCGCCATTTTCCGGTCTCTCCAATGCTCAGCGTAGCTGTGTCTGTCACAAAGCACGTGCTTGATAAACACTCCTCATCTCTTCCCCCTCTGACATTCTGCCTTCTTAGGTTCTCTCAGCTCAGATGTTCTGGGTCTCAAGGTCCCATCTGGCCCCAGATCTTAGATCATAGGAACTTGGGTCCTCTGTTCCGAACATCTGAAAATTTATATTCCGAGGAGTCTGTCTCAATGTTGTTTTGTCTAATACCTGCCCGGGGAGAATCTGCAAGTGACATCTGTTCCTAGTGACCCTATTACTCCTCACTATTTATAGAGCCTGCGGTGGCTAATGCTGTCTTTGCTTTGCCTATCCGGGCTAATGTGGAAAGCTAGAGACGATGGGGAAGATAGATGGGCCAGTGGAAGAACCAGGAAGGGTCTCCGCCTGTGCCCAAACCCAGATTTTCCATAAGAAGCTGTCAGGATCCTTCTCCGGGATTACTCCAACAGTTGCTTTCTGGAGGGACTGTGCATTGTATTAGAAAGCAGGTGTCTCAGGAGCTACCAACTGTCATGCAGTGTGGGCCAGCCTGGACAAGAGCCTCCTTGGCACGGGCAGTTGGCACCTTGGCGTCAATGTTGGGAAAGCCCACACTGGAGAACCCCGCCCCTAGAACTGGCTTTTGGACCACTCTCATGTTCCCTTTTAGCATCTGTTTACTTTCTGCTAGTCCCTAGAAGAAGTTGCCCAATTACAAGGCTCACTGGTATTTTGAGAGACTGACTGCCCTTAGTCGGGACCTGCGATTGCCAGTGCAGCTGTCACATTGCCTCTTGGGAGGAGGATCAGTTTTCTGATCTGTAAAATGGGAATGATAATACCTTTTTTTTTTTCTTCTTCTTTTTGCTAAGGCAATTGAGGTTAAGTGACTTGCCCAGGGTCACACAGCTAGGGAACGTTAAGTGTCTGAGACCAAATTTGAACTCAGGTCCTCCTGACTTCAGGGCTGGTGCTCTATCCACTGCGCCACCTAGCTGCCCCAATAATACCTATATTCTAAGGCAAGCAATTTGTTACCTTAATGAACTTTAGGACTTCAATAACCCCAAATATTGTTTAAGATCTACCATGCTGAAGGATCTGTGAACAAGCTTCCATTAAGCACCTAATCTGCCCCCCACTGGGTCACTGTCAAGCACTGGAACTCCAGGGCTGATCATATACTATTGTAATATATGGAGAATGTAAAGTTCCCACTCTAACCCACCCTACGTCACTAGTTTGCTGGGTGACCTTAGACAGGTCACAGACTCTCTGGAACTCCATTTCCTACTGTGTAAAATCCAGGTCAGTTCAATTCAAATGAGAGAGGAAATGCAAATATGGCAAAGACACTTCCCGGCCCTCCTGGAGATAATATTCTAATCAATCACAAAATCAATTATCGAAGGTCAGTCTGGCAATAGTAACAGTATTTATTCAGGGCTAACTATGGGCAAAGAATGGGAAGAAAAGTCCTTCCTGACTGGACCAGAATCTCATAGGAATAGGAGTCTAAGATTGGAAGGTACCCGCCTCAGTGTCCCCTCAGTCCTCTCCTCCAGCTTGTCAGATGAGAGAACTGAGACCCTGGTAGTCCAAAAGTAGGCACAGAGGCAGGATTTAGGCCCATGTGCTCTTACCACATATCCCCCTGTTCTCTCCCACCCTTTAGGATCATCCATCTTCAATAGGAAAAAGGCCGTCCCTTTATTTTCCAGATGAGAGAGGTCAAGTTCATTGTTCAAGGTCACATAGATAGTAAGTGACAAAGCCAGGATAAGCTGGCTGATAGGTTGTCATTGGGGTTTACTGAAGAAGGAACTCTCTCCCTCCTGAGGAAGCTCGTTGTGCTTTCAGACAGCTTTGATCTTGGTCTGAGCACAATGATTCCCAATCTACTGAGTGATCATTCTAGCAGGCTCCCTGGGAAGAGGAAGTGAGAGGTCAGTCCTCTGTGAACTCCTGGGGATGATGCCATGTTTGTTCTTTTTCTAGGTATCCACTGATCATCCCTTGCGCAATACGTATCAGGATGTTGCCAGGAATAGAAGTCAAGTTCATTGAGCTCTAGTTTGTAGACTCTTTTCTTCCTCTTCATTTTCTTCTTAAAAATAAATATTCCCACATCAGCCCTGAAGTCAGGAAGACCTGAGTTCAAATCTGGCCTCAGATACTTAATACTTCCTAACTGTATGACCTTGGGCAAGTCACTTAACCCCAATTGCCTCAGCAAAAAATACATATATATATATATATACACACACATATATATATTCCCACTTTTGTTCTTTATCCCCTTTCCCCATTGTCTTCATCTTTCAAAAATTATAGGCTGTACTGCTACACTAAGCAATGATAAATGCCAGTGAAATAAAATCAAAGTGTGTTGTGAGACCTGAAGGGGGAGGTCATGATTAATAGAGGGTATGCTGAGAACTTGCCAAGGAAGAAGCCATATTGGAATTGGGCCAAGATGATTTGACAGGAGCTCAACAATCAGAGATAGGGTGAAGTGACTTGCCCAAGGTCACACACCTAGGAAGTGTTAAGTGTCTGAGGCCAGATTTGATTACAAGGGGACACAAGGTAGGGAATGATAGCCACTGATGGGAGGAGCCCACGGATTTCTTTTGACCAGAGATTACACAAAAAGTGGAAAATAGTGTGAAATAAGGTTGGGACAAGAGAGTCTCATGCTCTAGCGGGGGGATCAGGATTTTATTTGAGGGGCAGTGAAGAGGCTTTGAAGGAAGCAATTTGAGCAAGGGATACACCAGGAAGTTTTGTCTGTTAGTCCTGGGAAAGAGAGAGAAGAACAGAGAGAGAGAGGATGGCCAGGAAGACCCGTGAGGAGGCAGTGAGAGTGGTGAGAAAGTAGAGAGACTTGGCAGAGGAGTTCAAATCCTGACTCAGGTACTTCCTGGTATATAAGCAAGTCACTGAACCTCAGTTTCCTACTTATCAAATCAGACCAATAATACTTGTAGCCCTCAGGTCATAGTATTACATGGATCAAATACTTGTCTGCATTGGGCTATGAAATCCTGGCCTTGGCTGTTATTACAAAAGAAGTACTATGTGGATCAATCCATCAGTCACCAGCATTTATTAGGCACCCACTGTGTCAGACACAGCTACTTGCTGTGATATAAAGACTATGTATATTCTCAATATATATTATCTTTTAACAGAGGATGAATGCCCTGAGACCTTGGGAAGAAGTAAAATTATCTGTCTACTGATTCTTCTCTCAGTTCTCAGAGTCACAGAAGCTCACCCTGGGAAGGAGCTGCCCAACCTCACACTGAAAAAAAGAATTCCCCTCTGCAATATTTCTCTTAGGGATTATTCAGCTTATACTTGGACCTCTTGAGAGATGATAAACTCTCTACCTACCCAGAAAGCCCATTCAATGGTTAGATAGTTTATTGTTATTATTATTTATTTTTTGCTGAGGCAGTGGGGGTTAAGTGACTTGCCCAGGGTGACCCGGCTGTGTCTGATGCTAGATTTGAACTCAGGTCCTCCTGACTTCAGGGCTGGTGCTCTATCCACCATCCTACCTAACTACCCGTAGACAGTATTTTTTTTTTTTTTTAATTTCTTTCATTGAGCAAAAAATGGCCTGTTTGGTACCTCCATTTTTCTTAGTTCTGCTCTGTTGGATCAAACAAAACAAGACAAATCCTTCTTTTTCGCCATAATTCTAATGTTTCTGAAAGAAATGATCTCACTTCCCCAGCACCCCTCCCCCAGTTTTCTGTTCTCTAAGTCAAATAAGCACTTCCTAGTAAAATCTCTCCACAATAGTTGCTCCTGGTGGGAGTGCTTAGTATAAATTTATCCTGCCACTCTCTCTGGAGGACAGTCCCTCACCCAAGGATTGTTTGTAATCTGCAGGGTTAGAAACAAACAGGTTGCCCCCTAAATTTTTGGTTTTTTTCAAAGATCATCTCAGTCACTACCTTCTGCTTGAGACTTTTCCTCCTCCCTCCCAGTTGCTAATATTCTCCCTGCTCTCTCCCCCACCCCAGGGTAGAAGAGATACATTTTATTCACTTTGTATAGATTTGCATGTATACAAATTGTCTTTTTCTCTAAGCTCCTTGAGGGCTGGGACTCATTCACATTTGTTATTGTA
>JAJPUD010013257.1:24663-45173 GCA_023553655.1 Myrmecobius fasciatus | reverse complement strand
TTTCAAATAGGGAAAGAAGGTGTACTACCAAATTCCTTCTATGACACAGATATGGTGCTGATAGCTAAACCTGGTAGGGAGAAAACTGCGAAAGAAACCTATAGACCCATTTCCCTAATGAATATTGATGCAAAAATTTTAAATAAGATTTTAGCAACAAGATTACAGAAAGTCATCCCCAGGATAATACATCATGACCAAGTAGGATTTATACCAGGAATGCAGGGCTGGTTCAATATTAGGAAAACTATCAGCATAATCAATTATATCAATAACCAAATTAATAAAAACCATATGATTATCTCCATAGATGCAGAAAAAGCCTTTGATAAAATCCAACACTCATTCCTATTAAAACCACTGGATAGTATAGGAATAAATGGGCTTTTACTTAAAATGATTAGTCTTATCTACTTAAAACCTTCAGCAAGCATCATATATAATGGAGTCAAACTAGAACCATTCCCAATAAGATCAGGAGTGAAACAAGGCTGCCCACTGTCACCATTATTATTTAATATTGTCTTAGAAATGTTAGCTTTGGCAGTAAGAGAAGAAAAAGAGATTAAAGGAATTAGAGTAGGTAATGAGCAAACCAAATTATCTCTCTTTGCAGATGACATGATGATATATGTAGAGAACCCTAAAGATTCAAATAAAAAACTAGTGGAAACAATTCACAACTTTAGCAAAGTTGCAGGATACAAAATAAATCCACATAAATCATCAGCATTTTTATATATTACCAATAAAGTTCAACAGCAAGAGATACAAAAAGAAATTCCATTCAAAATAACTGTTGATAGTATAAAATATTTGGGAATTTATCTGTCAAGGAATAGTCAGGAACTATATGAACTAAACTACAAAACACTTTCCACACAAATAAAATCAGACCTAGTCAATTGGTACAACTTAAAATGCTCATGGGTAGGCCGAGCGAATATAATAAAAATGACAATATTACCCAAACTAATTTACTTATTTAGTGCCATACCAGTCAAACTCCCAAGAAATTATCTTACAGACCTAGAAAAAATGGTAGCAAAGTTCATTTGGAAAAACAAAAGGTCAAGAATTTCAAGGGGATTAATGAAAAAAGAAAGGCTGACGATGGTGGACTTGCTGTACCAGATCTAAAACTATATTATAAAGCAGTGGTCGTCAAAACCATTTGGTACTGGCTAAGAAATAGAGTAGTCGATCAGTGGAATAGGATAGAATCACAAGACAAACCAGGCAATAACTATACCAATTTAGTCTTTGATAAACCCAGACACCCCAGCTTTTGGGATAAGTATTCACTATTTGACAAAAACTGCTGGGAAAACTGCAAACTAGTGTGGAAGAAATTAGGGCTTGACCCACATCTAACACCACATACCAAGATAAGATCTAAATGGGTTCATGATCTGGATATAAAGAGTGATACTATAAGTAAATTAGAGGAATGTAATATAGTTTGCCTCTCAGACCTATGGAGATGGAATAAATTTATGTCCAAAGAAGAACTGGAACTCTTACTTGAAAACCAGATAGATAACTTTGACTATATTAAGTTAAAAAGTTTTTGTACAAACAAAATCAATGCAGTGAAGATTAGGAGGGAAGCAATAAATTGGGAAATCATCTTTACATTTAAGGGTTCTGATAAAGGTCTCATTTCTAAAATATATAGAGAATTGTCTCATATTTATAAAAATCCAAGCCATTCTCCAATCAATAAATGGTCAAAGGATATGAACAGACAATTTTCAGAGGATGAAAGTAAAACTATTTATAGTCATATGAAAAGGTGCTCCAAATCACTATTGATCAGAGAAATGCAAATCAAGAGAACCCTGAGGTACCACATCACACCTGACAGATTGGCTAAAATGACAGGAAAAATTAATGATGAATGTTGGTGGGGATGTGGGAGGGCTGGGACACTGATGCATTGTTGGTGGAGCTGTGAACGGATACAGCCATTCTGGAGAACAATTTGGAGCTATGCTCAAAAAGTTCTCAAACTGTGCATACCCTTTGACCCAGCAGCATTTCTATTGGGCTTATATCCCAAAGAAATCATAAAGGAAGGAAAGGGCCCCACATGTTCATGAATGTTTGTGGCAGCCCTTTTTGTAGTGGCTAGAAACTGGAAATTGAATAGATGCCCTTCAATTGGAGAATGGCTGAATAAATTATGGTATATGAATATTATGGAATATTATTGTTCTGTAAGAAATGACCAGCAAGATGATTTCAGAGAGGTTTGGAGAGACTTACATGAACTGATACTGAGTGAAATGAGCAGAACCAGGAGATCATTATACACGGCAACAACAGTACTATATGACGATCAATTCTGATGGACATGGCTCTCTTCAACAATGAAATGTTTCAAACCACCTCCAGTTGTTCACTGAAGAAAGCCATATACACCCAGAGAGAGGGATGTGAAATGTGGACCACAACATAACATTCTCATACTCCTTGATTGATGTTTGCTTACATTGTGTTTCCTTTATCTGATATATTTTTGTGTAGATAAGATTTTTCTTGCACAACAATGATAAGTTTGGAAATATGTATACATATATTCGATTTGCCAATATATTAACATAATTAACATGTATTGGATATCCTGCCATCTAGGGGAAGGGTGGGGAGCTGGGGGGAAAATTTGTAACAGAAATGTATGTAAGGGTTATTGTTGAAGAATTACCCACACCTATGTTATACAAATAAAATAAAAAAAATGTTAAAAAAATTTTGTGTTCCAAATTCTTTACTTCCTTCCTAATCCTCCTTGACCCATTGCAAAGGCAAATAGTATGATATTAATTATATATGTGAAATCATGCAAGACATGTTTTCGTGTTGGGAAAAAACAAAAAGCAAGGAACATATAGGGAATGAAAAAAAAATGTTTATTTCAGGAGTTCCAAGGACAGAACCAAGATGATTGAATAAAGCAAAGCTTCTTAAACTGTGGGTCACACCCCATATATTTGAATGTGGGGGTTATGATATTTTGATTTATTATCAGTAAATGTTCAATTTACACTGAGTGTGTGTGTGTATCTACATATAAATGTAGATAGAATCATACAAAATAAAGATAGAATCATATACAAATTTATTGGATGAAAAGGAGTCAAGAATTGAAAAACTTTAAGAAGCCTCGGAGTAGAAGATGCACTACAGTCAAACTCCCTCAACTTTAACTTCCATACAACTTTAAAATAACACCTCAAATTAAATTCTGGTATAGCAAAATCCACAAAATATTAGGATGAGACATTCATTAAGCCCAAGAGAGGTAAGGAGTTTGGAAAGGCAGATCTGTTACAAATATGGCATGGATTCCACATGGACACAGTACCATGCGGCAAATGGTGGTGGCAACAACAACAGCAGCTTCAGGAGCTCTCAAGCCTGTAAGAGGATCAAGAAATTAGACCTGGGTGTAGAACAGGGAAATATTGGGCAAATCCATTGCCTATACTCACTCCTGGAACACATATCAAGAACACAAAGGAGCATTTTGGGTCACTAGGGAGTATGGGCTCTCAGGAAGAGTGTCATTAGAGGTTTCAAGAGATCAGAAGCTCTTAGTGGATAAGGACCAGAGTTCAAAACATGTCTTTAGCTCATCACGTTTTTAAAACTTTATTTTTCTTGGAGTGTGTATATGTGTGTGAGTGTGCATGTGTTTTCTTTTGCAACATGGGTATTATGAAAATGTTTTACACAACATGTGTAATTAATATATTGCTTGCCTTTTCAAGATATCAGGAAAGGGTAGAAAGAAAATTTGGAACTCATAATTTTAAAAGTATTAATTTTATTAAATGTACTTGGAAGCTATTTAATGAACTATATAAAAATATGTTAAAAAATATTTCACTCTGCACTGAGTTCATCAATCTATCTCTGAAATTAGCATTTTTCATCCTAAGAACATAATGTTAAAAGTCAAAAATCAGGATGAAAAAAAAATGAAAAAAAACGATAATAAAACAGCCATAAGAAAAGCCTCAAAAAGAAAAATTTTAAAGTGATGTTAAAGCTGCTTTACATGTAAAACCATTTAAAAATTTAACATTTAAATATATAATAAAATATATAAACAAATACATCTTACAAAGTTCTCAGCTGAAAATATTTTGTTCAAGATTAAATTTTGTCCAACAGCCTTCTGTCGTGAATGGGAAAGTGAGTTTATTAGAGAGGGGTACAACAATTGCCTTACTATAGTAAGGGCCCAGATGAGATTCTATAACATAACTTTGTAGTGGTTGAATTCAGCATTATTTCATGATTTTCTCTAACTTCTTTCAGCAACAAGTATGTGGAAATGAAAGTAGTCGTTAGTAAATAATGAAATTAGCACATGGGAGTGATGGAAAGCTGAGGCTTGTCAAAACAAAATTAGCAATAAGATAAGGGGAAAAGATATCAAATTAAATAAGACAATATTGAGACGAACTAGTACATGGAAAGGGCATGGTTAAGGGTGGAAGAAAGTGCAGTTTGGGCAGGGGAAAAACTGATGGGACAAGAGATTGAAATGCTCAGCAAAAAGATGAAGAGAGTATGGGGTTGTAAGGCAGAATGAGGAGTAGAATCACAATAGATTGTGATTAGATGAGGGTGCTTTAAATAGCATGATTAAGATTATGGAAGTAGTGCATTTGTAGATGATAATAAGAGGAAGGGTGATGTTATCTTTGTATAGCTGAAATTTGGTGTAAGGATAGGTCATCTGAAATGAATCAGTTGAGGAACTCTGAAATTGGGGTGTTTAAAGAAATACCATTATATATGTTGAGGTTCATGATTTGGGGAGAAGAGATAGGGGATCTAAATTGCTCTAGGGGCCAGGCAGCAGTATACAAAGAAGATAGTAGCTATCAACTAGTACAATAGAGAGATCATTGGATGTTTATTCATGACACCTGTCTTTAGTCTCAGTGGGCCTCAGTTTTCTCATCCATGAAATAAGAGAATTATACTAGATGAGTTCTAAAGTTCCATAGGCTTATAATTCTTTGATTTTACATATAACTTCTCTATTTAAAATATTCCAGAAAGAGTTGAAAGACCACATTGTAAACTTTTCTTCTAGATCTGGTCTATTATACCCCTTCAAAAAAAAATCAGTTGTTCAGCTTTTATCTGAGGGCTCAGTATAAACAATTTTATTCAAATGCATAAGTTTTTGCTAATATTGTCTCTCTTTTTATGTTGGCTGGGTGAAACATTTTGACAATCTACAGATATCAAGAAATTGTTAGTTATAATGAAATTTCCATCATAAACAGCTATCCTGGTATTGAAGTGGTCTGTTGTATGATCACATGATTTCTTCCTTTCACTATTGCATGTTGACAATAACACAAAACCAATTGATTTCAAACCCAACCATAGTTGTATAAGTTTCCTACAGTGAAGCAATTATTTTTTCTAATACTTTCATTTTCCTTAACACTCCAGGAAATCTTTCAGCACTAAATATGCAGTTTTCATTTGGATGTCCCTTACATTGGAATCAAATTACATAGAACTGTATTTAAAGACTCAAGGCATCTATTTACTAACTTTTCATGATCAGTCCCTAAAATTAGCTACTTGTTATTTTCAGGACAACTCACTTTAAGTTAAATGTTTCTAATGGCAAGTACTATTAAATATTTTTAAGGCCTAATCAGGTAAAATAGTTAATGCTTTATTATAAAAACATCTCAAAGGGAAAAATCATTATAAGACACTTTTTACTTTTTTCTTGAATATAACATGAATGTAAATTTTAGATAGATCAATAATGGCTAATGTTGGAATATACAATGGATAAGACTTGGAATCTTGAATACCTGAGTTCCACTGTTTATTTAAACGTTTTTTAGCTGTGTGGCTCTGGGCATGAGTTTTAACCTCTATCAGTCTTAGTTTCCTCATCTGTAAAAGGAGTAAGAACAGCAACTATTTCACAAGGTTTGGGAATTTTGTATAATGCTTTGAAATCCTGAGAAGCTATTATATTATAATTGACAATGTAATAAATGTCATTGAAAGATAGATCAAAAAACGTTTGGAACTTTCAGATGTTTTCCTCATATCAATTATAATTTTTTAAATGAAGAACATCATTGAAATTGGTTCCTGAGAGCTTGTTTATTGATTTATCAAAAACATGTTTGAGCACCTATTATATAACAAGCAAAATGGAAGACATTGGGACGTGTCCATAGATGAATAAGACAATATTTGCCCTCAGAGTAATTGTAATCTAGGTAAGAAAGTCAAAATGTGTTTAAAACACTTGTTTTATTAGAGTATTCTTTTCACAGGCAGCAGTGTATAATCTTCATTATAAGAACATTTGATTTTTGCCTTTAGTCTTACTCTCTTCTTTCTGTATAACAAAAGCCATAATTCATTCAAATTTAACCATCTTTCCTGAGAGTAATCAGATTTTGAAATATGACCCCATTAAGATGGGGAAAAAACCCTCTAACAGCCAAATAAATGAAGTTATAATAGTAGAATGATAAGTGGTAGGGTTGAATTTTAAGTATGGGGTTCTATCCTCAGTAATGAGGCATGGAAAACAATTCACCAGTCTAAGGTGAACCATACTGGATACAGAAAAGTATTAAGATGGGACTAATTTTCACTGGGCATAGGTTTGAAATTTAACTGATACCTATGAGTTTTAGAATATCAGACCATGTACTTAAACTTATTTAAGTCTGGTTGTGTTTGTCAGAAAATATAGTAGATGACTATCTATTTCATAAACAAACTGATCCTTTATCATTTTCTCATCCAGGGAGATATGAGAAGCTAACTCCATAATAAAATCAAATTACATATTTATTTAAAGTTACACATTTTTAAAGCAATTCATATTATATTCATTGGATCTAATTATCTAGACATAACCTATAGTATTCTACAACTGGATCTAATTCTATTAGAAATTCCCTTCATAGGATTGATGGACTCCTTACAAATAATCTACTCAGACGCTGGGTAATTTGTGGTCCATTCACCAACCAGTTCCAATTCCTTCCCAAACAAATGGGGCCCAAAGTCCTTTATGTTATAAGGCAGTGATCTCATATTGTGAAACTACTTCCTGCTGAGAAAGTGTATGGAACAGGATCATCCTACAGAGTCCCATTTGAAGGCATTTGAGCTGATTGAAGAACCAATGGGTTGAGTCACATCACTGAAGGTGGTCATACAGCTGTCTAGTCATTTTGGTCATTTGAAGGTGAATTGCTTCAAAAAACTAAAGAGAATTATATAAAGTGGGTACAAAGAGCAGAGCTCTCATTCTTGGAAGGTGTGCTTATATCTTTCCTGAAAAGTCTGTATAGGGCTACATTACAACTCAAGAGTAATTTTGAGAAAGGAGGAATCCAATCAGAATAACAGAGATATTCACAAAATCCTCCCTTCACACATCATTTCATATAAATTATTCAAAAGAAAACATGTTTTTACTACAGGATATATATAAATGTTATTTCTACATTAGTAACAAATTTAAATACAATTAACTTTCCCATTGATGTAACTATATTTCATAAAATATATCCCTTTAAGAAAACTTGAATACCCTAAAATCCTCTTCTCTAAACCATACTAAATGAGTGGGATAAAGTGAATGAAGATCCCTCATAAGAATGTGAGCCCAACTCATGTCCTAGTTATAACTTGAAGCTTTGCAGTAACAAGTTGTGTTAGCTTATCTTAGGCAAACATACATTTCCCTTACCCCTTTCCTTTTCACCACATTAGCATTAAAATACTAATTCAGTAAATAGTGTGTCATTATCTAGCATAATTAGCTTCCTTGTTCTTAGTCTCTGGGTAGATTTCCATGTATAGAGTGTGAGACTGGACTCCCCATCCAATGGGAGTGAAGATCAGAAGAGGGATAGGACCTTCTGAGTTAGGATCTATATAATTCTGTGCACACATTTTTGAAAAGTTGAATTCAAGCAAGAAAAAAAAAAGGTCTCTGACTTTAATAATCAACTGGTTTTTAATTATAAATGATTAAATGACATTTAATAATATTTAATGTGTGGAGGGGGAAAATGATGGATTACATTTTTATAATATTTTACAATGGTAATTCCATTTTTATTTAACAATTTAGCACTAGTATTTAATTTATCTAGCCATAGATAAACATTTAGTTTATTATTTCTAGTCAATGAAAAATACTTTTTCCTCTATTTTTTTCTAGGTCTTTCTCTATTTCAAAAATTCACAAATATTCTCAAGACAACCCTGAGGTACCACTACACACCTGTCAGATTGGCTAAAATGACAGGAAAAGTTAATGATGAATGTTTGAGGGGATGTGGGAGGGCTGGGATACTGATGCATTGTTGGTGGAGCTGTGAACGGATACAGCCATTCTGGAGAGCAATTTGGAGCTATGCTCAAAAAGTTATCAAACTGTGCATACCCTTTGACCCAGCAGCATTTCTATTGGGCTTATATCCCAAAGAAATCATAAAGGAAGGAAAGGGCCCCACATGTGCAAAAATGTTTGTGGCAGCCCTTTTTGTAGTGGCTAGAAACTGGAAACTGAATAGATGCCCATCAATTGGAGAATGGCTGAATAAATTATAGTATATGAATGTTATGGAATATTATTGTTCTGTAAGAAATGACCAGCAGGATGATTTCAGAGAGGCCTGGAGAGACTTGCATGAACTGATGCTGAGTGAAATGAGCAGAACCAGGAGATCATTATACATGGCAACAACAATACTATATGACGATGAATTCTGATGGACATGGCTCTCTTTAACAATGAAATGTTTCAAACCACCTTCAATTGTTCACTGAAGAAAGCCATATACACCCAGAGAGAGGGATGTGAAATGTGGACCACAATATAACATTCTCATACTCCTTGATTGATGTTTGCTTACATTGTGCTTCCTTTATCTGATGTCTTTTGTGTAGATAAGATTTTTTTTGCACAACAATGATAAGTTTGGAAATATGTATACATAGACTCGATTTGCCAATATTCTAACATAATTAACATGTAGTGGATATCCTGCCATCTAGGGTAGGGGTGGGGAATTGGGGGGAAAATATGTAACAGAAAGCTATGTAAGGGTTAATGTTGAAGAATTACGCACACATATATTATGCAAATAAAATTTAAAAAAAATTTAAAAAATTCACAAATATTTGATAAATCGATGTATAGCTCTTTATAACCTACTTTAAAAATCTTGTAAAGGAAATAAAACATTCTAGAGGAAAAAATTCTGATAGCTCTTGAAGATGTAGATTGCTTTCCCCCCAAAAGCCATAGGATCAAGTGGCTTTTATGTGCCAATTTATTTAGAACATTAATTTCTCTACTTAAGAACACTTTTTATTTGATGCTATTGTATTCATTTTGGAATTTTCTATCTATATTATGTTATTTAGTCATTACCTCTTCATGTCCACCAATTGTTACTGTGATGTCCAAGAATACTTAATAGTTAATATAGCTATCAGCTAATTCTCAGAAAATTAGCTATTAACATTATCTTACAAGGGAATCAGCAAACTTGACAGTGAATTGATGGTAAGCATCAGGTGGGGTCATAAACTGCTAATCTTCATTCCTGGATGAGAAATAAGTTGATTTAAACTGATTTTTTTTCTTTGCCCTCCTCTCAACCCCCTTTCTTGGGCTTGGAAAGCTGAATATATGCTTATCCATATTACATGTATTGAGCATAGTTATAAAAACAGAGCATAGGAAATATAATGCTATATATTTAAGAAAGATGATGGAAAATATAACTACTTATTTCTAAATTGTAATTGCTAATCTATGCTTGCAATTATATTTCTTTTTTGGACAAATTAAATTTTATTACTATGGCTTGATTTTCTATGAACTTAGGAACAGTATGAATATATATATATATATATCGGTATGTATATATACATATGCATAGACATATGTGTTGTAATAAGGTTCTATGGTATATAAGAACTTAATCTCTAGAAAATTACAGCCCCCTTCACATTGTAAACATTCATGAAATCACAGAATCACAAAGTTTTAGATTTGAAATTGACCTCAGTGGCCACCCAGTCTAGTGCTAAATAGTTAGGGACACTGTGGGCCTAGAGTCAGGAAGACCTGAGCCGATTCTGGCTTCAGACACCAACTGGCCATTTAATTTTGGGCAAGTCATTTAAATTTTTGCTGACCTCAGTTTTCTCATCTATAAAATGGGGACAATAATAACACATATTATTGTTACAATAATAATGCATTGTGGGAGTCAATGAAGATCAAATATTTGCAAATGCATGCTTGGCATATAGTAAGCTCTTAATAAATATGATTGCTGACCACAACACATCCCACAAGTAATTATTCAAGCTTCCAGTTGAAAGAGAAACCTGCTATCTTTGAGGGCAGCCCACATTTTTTATTTGGATAACTTTTTATTGTTGCTCAGTCTTATCTGATAGCAAGACTGAATTTTCCTACTTAATATCTTGAAACTTCAATCCATTTAGTTTGTTCTGTGGGGAAGAACAGTCTAAGTTGCCTTTGAAAATTTAGAGTGCCCAGAGAAAAGTGAGTTAAGATGAGGAGAGGTCTGGAAATCTTTCCTTGTGAAGGCACAGAATATTTGTCCTGGGGAAAAAAAAGAATTGGGTATGGACATATAAATGACATTCAAATATTGGAAGAATCATCTTGTGACAGAGAAATTAGCCATATTGTCCTTTGTTCTCAAAGTCAGGACTGAGATCTTTGGGTGAAAGTTAAAGGGAAACATATTTCAGCCTAATAGAACAATTTTATAATAATTAGAGCTGTAGCAAAATTGTATGCATGTACTCTCCAATGAAATAAGATCCTCTCATCAGTGAAAGCAAAGTCTGGGTGGATGACTTTTAGAAATGGTATAAAATAATTCCCTGAATGGAGGCAATGAAGAATGGAGGGTGGAGGAAATAAGCTCTTAAATCCTTTGCTAATCTAAGATTCGGTGAGTCTTTGAAACAAGTAACTTTCAAAAAAATATGAAAAAAGCCATTGCTATGAAAATTATTTTGCGGGTGGCAAGAGATACATTTTTATTTTAAGTGTTTTTGTAATATTTTTGTAAACAGAAAGTTGTTCACACCAGTCACACAATGACTCAGGATACAGATGTTTGAAATCAGGCAACTCTGGGGGACTTTTTCAAATAGACAAGAATTTTCTGACAACCCATTGAGCCACCCAACAGTGCATGCCTCACAGCTTTCCCCTGCTGAACAGACCACATAGGGTTGCCAAATCTGTCAATCGGCAATATAAAGCAATGTTCATCGAGTTTAGCATTTGCATTTATGACAATGGCAGATGACTTGACTTTTAGTAATGTCTTATGAGCACACTTTCCATCTAAGTATAATAGTCAGTGATGTGAATCTCACCCACAGGGAAAATATCTTCATTTGATGAATTTCTATCTTGAGGTGGTGGGGGTTGAGGGAGAGCATTGCACAGCAACTAAGACCTTGCTCCAAAACATTCAACTCTAGCTCACATATAATGTCTAGTGAAGAAGTGGCAGATTCTTACTCATCAGAACTTGACAAAATTAGCACATCTATTGTGCTCTCATCTTTGGCCCCACCTCCCATCCCACTCCCCTCAGAAGCTACAAGACTTAGATGTTTCTTGATATATAACAGATTGAGAAGGTATTGAATTAAACACTAATATAATTTTAACTCCTATTTGATGGCTAACACCCTCCATCTTTTTTCAGAGCTATTCTAATTCTGTTCTCTCACTTCTCTCTCTCTCTCTCTCTCTCTCTCTCTCTCTCTCTCTCTCTTTCTCTCTCTTTTTGTCTGTCTGTCTGTCTCTGTTTATAGATACACACACACACACACACACATATATATATATACACATATACATACCCAAAATTAATAATTATTTTAGATACATTCCCTTTCATTTGGTTCTTAAAACTCTAGCTTGAAACTTTCACAGACTTTCAACTAAATATATTCATATACATTGAGTTTCCTAAAACTCTTAGTGTAATCTCAGGTCATTGAAGGTTTAAAATGAATTAAGGTTTTTTTATACCCTGTATATGCATATGAAAGATTGTATCTATAGACCTGAAGCAAGACATATTTTTCTTAAAATTGTAGAAGCTTTTTGAAGAAAGCCTATTGTCTCAGTATTTAATTGGCAATTGTGTTCATTAGACACCCCAGTTAAGTGTGAAACTATATTCCAACAAACTTAACTAGGAAATAATTAATGATACTAATAATATATAATGTTGACTTAGGGCTATAAGTTACAAATGCCTTTACCAATTTAATTTATTTTAATCCTCCTCAATACAACAACAATAATAAAAGGTAACATTTAATGTGCCAGGCATTCTGATCAGAATTTTACAATTATTATGTCATTTGTTCCTAATAATCCTGAAGACAGTCATTTAAAAAATGAGAAAAACTGTGGCAACAGAGATATAACTGATTTGCCTAGAGTCATAGAGATAATCAGTATCTGAGACAGTATTTGAACTCAAGTCTTCCTGACTTCAGATCCAATGCTCTATACACTGTGCCACTTAGTGCTTTAATAATAGATTTTCTTTTTATTTTTCTGATATGGCTACATGTTTATAGCAATCACCTGTTCCGAGAGCATTTGCTGCTGAATGATTCATATCGGTACCTTGGACTCATCTTAGCAATGCTGAGAGAAAAGTTCAGTCATTCAATTCATGAATGTTTATTAAGTGCCTACTATGTTCTGGGACTTATGTTAAGTTCTGGTGATATAAACAGAAATAAAAATCCCCATCTTTGTACATATGTAAGTATATTCCAAAAAGTATGTGTAAATTTGAGGAAAATGAAAATATGGTAATTATTAGACAGGAGGTAATAGAAACTGTGGGAATAGGAAAAGGCCTCATTGAAACTGGCATTTGGTCTGATCTTTAAACAAACTGGAATATACAATGTGTTGCTTCCATATACTTTTTGGGGCAAACCATCCCTCTTTCCCTTAAGACCTTCTAATCTCTTACCCCGTGGCTACTATTACATGAATTGACTTTTTAAATCTTTATGCATATTCTCTCTTACCCAATATCTCCCAGCCTCTTACTATTTATGACCAGAAGTCACTTCCCAAAGGAGCTTCTGTTTCAACAGTGTCTGGTAGAGCTTTTATCCCTCCTCTCCATTCCCAAAGAATTTGGGAGCAGTAGTTGCTGAAAGTGATTTGAAAAGTTATGAAAGTGAAGGGTTGGAGACAATCACAGGTAAGGTTAGTCTGTCTATAGTTGTTTCTCGGATATTTTGAGGTGTAGGACTCCTGCTTTGTGACTGTATAATATATCCCAAGAGGCTAATATTGTGACAATACATAACAGACACTTAAATGTTTGGTGAATTGATTTTTTCCCCTTCCATTGTCCAGATTTGTAGCCTCATTTAAAATCTTAATAATAGTCCATCAAAACGCGAATGTAGGCTTTTTTATTCATTTATCTAACAACAATATATTACTATATGACTGTGGTTCAAAACACTTTGATATTATGCTTCTGTTTGTACAGTGGTAGAGCATCAGTTGGTCACAGTCTCCTGAGCCCGTTTTCCATCTATAAAATGGAAGTGATTATGCCTACCTCAGAAGGTCATTATTAGGACCAAATGAAATAAAATTAGTAAAGCATTTGGAAAATTTTGAAGCACTCTGTGTCCCATTACTTTTGACTGTTCCCATTTTCTTGAAATGACATTGGCTTCCAATGAATTAATATGCAATGAGCATCTTCCCAATGAAAACTTTAAAGGAACCCCAAAATAAGTTCAGTTTTGGTGGCTTATTATTATTATTCCTAGTATATAATATAAATAATTCACTTTACTCCCACATTTGACTAAAGTCTCTATACAACAGTGATCTCTACTTACTGTGGTCCTACTACTTCTAGCTCTATCTACTGGCACATTGTATTGAAGGCTGGGCCTGAAATCAAGAAGACTCCTTTTCTGAGTTCAACTTTGGTCACAGACACTAGCTGTGTGACCTTGGGCAAGTCACTTAAATGTATTTGCCTTAGTTCCTCATCTATAAAATGGGCTGAGGAAGGAAATGATGAGTCCAGTATCTCTGCCAAGAAAACCCAAATAGCATCATAGAGAGTTGAACATGATTTAAATGACTGTCAATAAAATAGCCTTCTCCAATTATCACAGATTGTTATATTCACTGTAATATGGTGCATTAAGATACTGCCTACATGGTATTTTCATATATTATGAAAAGGATAGACACTAAATGATAATAAGTTTTGTGACACACTGAAAATGACACTATTAATGTAAAATCAAATCCTAGGCATGATTAAAAAAAAACACAGCTAATGTGTCATTGGCAATATAAATGAAGTTTTAGCTCTCTAGTAATTTGATTACTGGTTAGCCAGTGGTACTTAGTAGTCTGTGGCTATTATCTATTTGTATACTCATTTAAGACTTGCCAGCTGGGGCCAGTTTTCATCTGGGAATTATAAGCAGCTGTCTCTGTGGAAAATAAAAGTATGTCACTTTAAATCTTGAAGCAAAGCCTAAGAAATGTCAGTTTTCTGCCACAACCGTACAGTGACATGCATTTCTTTTGACCTGTACATGTCTCATCAATTCATGCTTATGAGAAAATGACATGTTAGACTTATTTGATTCCTGCTCTATAGCCAATCTCTCACATAAAAGGGTTATTTGATTGTCTCTTCAGTAACCTCTCTATAAGTACAAGACCTCCACCTCTGGCTTGCTAATATCCTAAAAGGTTGATGGAATTTATGAGCAGAATGCCCTCGATATCTTCCTGCCCCTCCTATTACCACTACATTAATTGCAATCTAATCAATTTTAATTAGTTGAGCCAGATCACTTCTAAAATGCATTTCATCCCTCTGTTGATAGTTCTTAATTTAGATTAAATAAGTCTCATTTTCTTTTGGGTATTTTCAGACCCAAGTACACATCTGCTAAATCAATGTAATTTCTTTCTTTCCCATTGGTTTTCCAGCCATCCTAAATATATTATGTAGTGCTGTGGTTCTGTGGGTATGTGGGATGTCTCAACTTTTAATAACCATCTGCAGTGTGAGTTGCATGATTACCAAATTATTACTTCCTGGACTCTAAGAGGTTTTGTTTTTTTTTTTTTTTTTTTAACTTTTCTGTATATGACTGCTTCCTTTACTCTTGTTTGGTCTCATTCTAATGCTCTAAACCTCCAAGGTTAAATTAAAAAAAAAAAAAAACTTCTGAAGGGAGAGAAGAAATGTATTGCTATCTGGGGTATATTGAATTCTCTACATGCAGAGTGCTTTCCTGTAAGGATCAGATGCTACCCCCAATCTCCATCCTTGGTCTCCTGAATCAAGCTCATCCTTTTCACAGCTTCAAATTCCTTCATCCTTAACAACATATTTTGCAGTGATTTTTCATCATCAATTCTCACAACAGCCCTGGGAGATTGTTAATGCTTGTCTCATTTTACAGATGATAAATTTAAACTCTCCTTTAAACTTTTCTGAGGAAGGCAAATGAAGCTATTATTTAGCATCTCACCCTACACTCCATCCAGATTTGAAAGGCGCTCTGAATTTGCTTCTGATAGAGGAAAAATAAGTACTGATGGTGATAACTGTCCTCAGGATTTTATGATAATGCAACATAAGATAGATCATTAAATTCTATACTATAATAAAAATCATCTAATATCTAAATAAAGGCTTGGAAAAAAGTATAAAAATCTCAGCAAAGAACAATGATGCTGCTGCTGATGGTAATACTTATGATGATGATTGTTAAACTAGTCTACTTCCAGAGAACATAGGTAATAAAACTACAATAATTCATTATTGAGGAAGAGCCTTCTGATTTACCAGTATCTCATTATTGCATGAAAGTGATCCTGGATCCTTGTGTCACCAGCAGTATTGAGTTTCCCACCCTTAGTAATGAACTACAGACTGCTTTCAAAGGACTATTAGTCAAGATTCTAAATAATAGCTTGTCCACTTTAGAAAAAAATTTAAAGAGACTTTAAATTCATCATTTGCAAAATATCAGCAGAATAAAAGCTCTGGAAAGGTCTATCACCTTGGGAATCTATAAGACTGGCAATTATATTATTGGTAATTATGTATATATACATATATATACATATACATATATAGTATATTTATTGTAGAGACCAAGAATATTTTGTAGAAAACGCTTATCACCAGTTTGGCTGCAGGTTAATGGGGTTTTCAGCCATTGTGACTCTTAAAAATCATACCATATCATGAAGACATACCAAGTTATACTTTAGGAGAAGGAATTGCTTTTATTAAAGTATGACAATATGTCTTTCATGAAATATCTATAATTATCTATTTATATCTATATCCCTTCTACTAAAGTATGACTTGGTATGTAATGTATGTATTTTTATATATGTACATATATATGTATATGTAATATAATATACATATAAAATCTGTGCTTTATACTAATCTGCACTTAATTGAAAACAAATTCATACATATATATTTAGAGACATATAAATAAAGGGGTGTGTATGTATATGTGTATAATCTGTACATTCTTTGGAATAAGGAACTAATGATATAAAACTCCCACCCTGGATATAGATTGACAACTCAACTTTCATTTGTTGTCATTAAACTTGGCTGCAGTATCTACCCATAATGACTTAGTCCATATGTGTCCAAGACAACTCATCTTATTCTAAGGCTAGCTCTTTATCTAATATTCTTTACAAGGCATATCAAACACATCATTTCTAGGATTTCTCTCATGCAGACTGCTGATATACCTTAAAAGCTACCCATCATTTTTCTTGCATTGCCAATTACTTTAGCATCAGATTCATCATTGTCATTCTCTTTCACACTTCCACCCCCCTATCAAATAGCCATCTGGATAAGGTTTAGCACAGAATATTGCTATTATTGTTGTTATTACTGTCCTTGTCATTTTTATTTCTACACCTTTAGAACACAACTAATTTTATATAAGCCCTTGATCTCTTGCCTTGGAGTGACAATTTTCAATAGTTTCCAATTTGAGGGTGACTTACAGGATACAATCTCCCATATGGATGATGATTCAGAGTCATGGACATCCTGGAACTCTCTTTAAGGAACAACTTTAAAATAAGACCAGAGTGTGTCATAAGAGATGACATGAAATATGACTTTAAAATATTATACACTTTTTGACAATGTAAACATACTGATGCTTCCACTGCCTAATCTAGAGCCATTTATTAATTGATTATCTATTTAAGAACATTTTGAAATCATTACTGTGCAATTTTTCTCTTTGCTCTAGCATCCTAGAGTTAATTATAAATTCACACCCTTTTTATTTATTTAAGGTATATGTTACATGGAACATATATTTCCAATAAAACAGATGAAGAAACAAAAGAGGCCTGAATTTATTTTTATGGGAAAAATTTTGAAACCTTTACAGGATGGTCTTTGAACAGGGTCACAGTAGAAGATTGTTACCTGATTTCAAAATTAAAACCATTTTTGACAAATACTATAATTTGGACCAACTAAATGATAGTGTTAGGAGGCCTGTGCTTGTATGTGTCATTTAATTTGTCACTTTAGAATTTTTTATACATCAATATGTAATCCTCAATTTTCTAAACAATTGAAATGTAATATATGATGTTCAGAATGTGCTATTATGTTTAAACAATCTCTGGTGAATTATCCTAAAAGTGTTAATGAAATTTTGGGTTTTACTAAGCTTTAAATCTTGCCTTAGATGTGATTCTAGGACAGGTCAGTTAACTTCTGTCTACCTCAGTTTCTGCAGTTGTAATAGAACGATAATAATAGACAATTCTGGGCAATGATGCATACCAAGGTTGTTGCAAAGATTAATTGAGATAATATTTCTAAAGCGTTTGGGCAACTGCTGGACACATAGTAGATACTTAATAAATTCTTGTTTACTTCCTTCTTTATTTATAGGTTGAAACTACAGTAAAAATTTGGAAATACCTTGTATTTAGAATATATCTGTCCCTTCTTCCAATCTATTCTTACTTTAAAAATGTTTTTCTATCACATCACTTCAATGTGTTTCTGCCAATTAAATATGATTATTTTGACTTTTCCTCCTTTTCTACTTGTTTCATTACTCGAGTTCATAAAAAACCCAAATACAAGAATTCATTTCTATGTTCAAGGGTTTCAATTTATATACTCTTTTGTGTTTTAGATTCTTGTCATGAGAACTGGTTGGGTCTGTGACATTTTGTGTGCTGCTGGCCAACAACAGCATAATTTAAGATGATGCCTTCTCTTATTTCCACTTGGGTGGGTGAAAAGTGGTCACATCGTATCACTACTAATCCCTGGATTAAAAAAAAAAAGAGAGAGAGAATATGAAAGGAAACTGTCATTATGGTTGTTGTTTCCTTCAGATTTATATGAAATGATCCTTTCCTTGAGGCCCAAATTCTTTGCCAAAAAAATTGGTCTAACTTTCTTCATGTTCTGATTTATAAAAATTTTCCATTGCGTTGGAAGAAGAGAAAGACAAATTTAGAACTTTAGAATTTTAATTCTAATTAATAAACTTTTAAATGCTTACTGTGTGGCAGATATTGTGTTGGGGATTCAAATAAGAAAAAGAAATACACTCCCTGACTTCAAGAAGCTTATAATCAAATGGGGAAAAAAAAAAACACAAAAAAAGGAAGTTGGAAAGCAGGAGGTTGTGATGAGTCCAGGAACATCATTTTCAGTGGAGTTGAAATCAGGCAGAGTTATAGATGTAGAGTGAAGTGAGAGGGAGAAATGAGTTTCCCCTTGTAATAAAGAAAAAACAGAAACAAGAAATGAACATAGCATGTGCTGATTTACTTTCAATATCCATGGTTCTTTTTCGGGATGCAGATGGCATTTTTCTCTTCAAAGTCTATTGGAATTGCCCTGTATCACTGAACTGCTGAGAAAAGCCAAGTCTTTCATAGTTAATCATTGCCCATTCCTGTTATTGTGTACTATGTATTACTGGTTCTGCTTGTTTTGCTCAGCATCAGTTTATGGAAATCTTTCCAGACCTTTCTAAAATAAGCTTGTTCATCATTTTTTATAGAACAGTAATATTCCATTACTTTCATATACCATAACTTTTTATTTCTGAATGACCCAGAGTACAAGTAGTTAAGACTCCAGTGTAATTTATGACAAGTTGGGAAATGCATCTGTGATACTCATTGTTGTATCAAATATTGAATAATATTTGGGAGGTGATATTTCATGGCATGCTTGGCATAATTAAGAATGCTGTAAAAAATAACAAATAAACAAATAAATAAAATATTGCATTTGCTCTCCTGCAAGTCTTCTAAAACTTCATTATTGAATGCAACAAATGAATATGATAATTAAACTTCAGGTAGAAAAGGAGAACCATTGTATAATTGCCAGCTATTGGCTTTCTTAATCATAACTTACTGGGACAATGACCTACGGCAGTAGTTGGTTTCCAAAATTTTTTGGTCTTATGACTTTTACACTCTTAAAAATTATTGAGATCTCAAAAAGATTCTATGTCTATGGGTTACAAATGCTTGTTGCATCAGAAATTTAAAAGTTTTAATATTATTGGAGAAATATTTTGAGGACCTTCATGGATGGGTCCTTGGAACATACTTTGAGAAGTGTTGCTTTAGTGAAATATTAACATTACAAAGTTAAAATTTAGCCTCTATGTTTAGATTCAGCTACTAAGTCTTGGTTTTTTAATTCTTTAAAAGCTAAATACAATGCACCATTTATAATTGCAGCTAGATTGATTCATTATTAAGAAAGCATTTAAGTTTTCTTCCTTAACTAATTCACATTCCTTTACTACTGTAGAATGCCATGATTATTTGGCTAACTGGACATTGACAGTACAATGCTTGGCAAGAACCACTCACTTCTATTAATGGAATTGAATGCAGAATATTCAGATTTTAAAAGCTGACACATATAAAGATATTTATGTTCCTTAATTAATTTCCTCACAATAACCTTATGAGTTAGTCACTATATATAGTGTAGGTAGTGCAGTATAGGTAAACTTCATAAGAAAAATGAGGTTTACAAAAGTTTGATTATTTGCTTATGGTTTCAAAGGTGGTGTTTGAACCCAAGTTTCTATTAATTCAAAGCACTGTATGGTTTCCTATATTATGCCTAATACAGAACCACATAAATATCACATTAAATGCTTGCTTTTTGATTAAATGTTATTGCTGGACATTGATAGATTATCTTTAAATTTGCAGAGCACTTTGGTATGCCATCTCAGTGTTTTCATAAAACTTTGAGAAAGATACTAGGGATATCCTTATATCACCTGCTTCCTTCCTTCCTCCTTCCCACCCGCCC